>VWYH01007076.1:61860-336550 GCA_013399365.1 Pampusana beccarii
AAAAAAAAAAAAAAAAAAAAAAAAAAAAAAAAAAAAAAAAAAAAAAAAAAAAAAGGTAAATAAAAGAGCTGGCAGACTAATGATTAAAAATGCACTCCAACATTTAAAGTTGTAACAGATAAATAGCAATATTAGCCAGCAAACTTTCTCTTTGACCAAAACTTTTCACTTCAAGATGAACTGCAAGAGAAGAAAGCAAATTTTCTCCATGCAAGAACAAGATATTTGCAAACATCAAAAGAGGTTTTTTATTTTTATTACTATTTACAAAATATTGTAAATTCATAACATTTTTTCCAGCTTACACATATCAATGTTACAAAATCCCCCAGTTCCATCAGTACTGAATTATAAAAGTTTTATTTTGAAATTACTGAAAAGCACACCTTATACACTGTTATTTCCATCCAGGTAAATGTACATAACAAGTTATAAAATGTAAGTATTATCTTTTCTTTGTGTTTGAAGACACAAGGGATCACAAAAACATCCATATTTTTCAGATTCAAGCTAGAATTTTCATAGTGAGCGTTTTAATGCAACTACCAATTATTGTTACTCTCAAATTAAGTATTCCCTAGAGTGATTAACAAAAGATTTAAAAATATGGGGAGAGACAACTTCTACAGATTATTGGGTTAGGAGATGAGAAACCTAATAATTATCACAATTCACACAGTTCTGCCACTGTTTAAATAAAATATTCCTGCTTGAAGGTGTTCAAGTTAAGACCTGAGCAGAACTGGTAGATAATTCCACTAGAAACATTTAATGACTGCTGCCATGATACTGGGGAAATTATCACTCTTTAGTTTCTATAAAATGCAATTTGTTCTTATACATTATTTGTTGTTTGCACTCAAGATTCACACACCAGTAGACAATGGCCTCTCTCAACAAACAAATCAAAAGCAGGTTTTGGTACATGGCTAACAAGATTATGTACTAAATAGGTGGATTTTGTTTAATCCAGTAAATATGATAATATCATACAGGAATCCTCATAGAAAAGAGGACAAAATCGAGGTTTTTGCCATGGACAAAAACTGTATTAAAAACATAATACAATTAAAATACAAAATATATAGTACATGTCAAATTAGTTAGTAGTGGCATTTGAGGTTTCCGGAGACTGAAGAAATTCATAGGGATCGTGAACCATGTCTTGTTGTTCTCCAACACTCAGATGAGAGGGGCTTCCTGTAAAATATGGAAAAAAAAAATCAATACCTTTAAAAATACAGAAAAATAAAGGAGAGATATTTATGTATATAAACAGCATGGTTACTTCACAAGTTCCTTTCAGACTTTAATGCAAGACAGACATTTAAATGATATTTAAACAGCAGATTTCAAAAATGAAATTACGAGATTCTTCAGTAATTTAGATCCTTTTTGAAAGAGAAGTTATTCTATTAATCTGTTGAAAAATCATACAAAATGTAATTGGTTATCATCCAACCAACATCTCCTACCTTCTCAGAAATGTCACCAAGATGTTAAGTGGTATGTTACCCATCATCCTGTCTTATCACTGAATTTTACAGTATACAATGGAAGGCTATTGTAGAATCCCACCTGTTCCTTGCTGCATACAACTACACTGTAAATAAACATAGACTCCTCAGTATTTCTAAGAGCATAAAATGCAACTGCATATAGGGATTTGCCAATCAATATCAATTTACTTCACAATTACTTCAATCATACCTAATAAAAAAATAAGTACAATTAGTGTCCTTAATTCCACACGTCAAAAGTATGTCATCTTAGTTGTCTTTGCTATGCATATTTAAAAATTAAAATATGATCCCGTAGTCGGCACACTGTATTATCAGAGTAGTTTCATGCAAAGATTTATGTAAATTAAAATGTAAGTTTTAATCAGTTTCAATTAGAGCAGAAGTACTGCAACTTTTGTGACACAGGTAACTTTACCAAGATGATGTTGGTCTCTTTCAGAGGTATTGGAGAGGGAACTCAAATTGGATGATGGCCGGGATCCCACTCTGTCAGCCTGAGCCTCATGAAGGTCCTGTAGCAGCTTAGTTGTTTCATCCAGATGTAAATGGTTATCGTCATGATCAAGCTCCTTCTTCACTTTCCCTAAGGGCCACCAGTTACCAAACAAAACCCGTATTAACACATGCAGATTGACTCATGAATTATCAAGTCACTATCAGAAAATTCTAAAATAAATTAACATAAGTGTTGTCTATTACACAAATGATCTCAGTCTTGCATTTTCCTTTGCACTTCTAAAAGGCAACAGCTGCAGATCTGTTTTCAATTTCAAGCAATATATGTTGAAATGCATTTGGCGGTATTAGAGAATGAAAGAGAAAGCCATGGGAAATGGCTGAAACTGAACTGACTCCCAGTATTTAAACAGCTATATGAGCTTAATTTGTCTTCCTCATCTATTAAACTCCAGACATGAAATAAAGCATTCAGTTTGCAGCAAAGGCGAGTAAATTAGTAGAAAGATTACTTAAATATCTAACTTAAAATACAGTTAAAACAGAAAATGTAATTTATGGAGGTGAAGAAATCCCCATCACCAAAGGTTTTAAGAGAAGTATCTTCTCCATCTGCATTGATTTCATAGTAAGCCAAATAAAATAGTGAAATTGGAAAGAACAGGAAATATGTGCCAACATACGCTGTTCTTTTATCTGAAGACTTAAGAAAGTTTTCCCTCAACTTTCAACAGGAAAATAAACTCTTCCCTTCTCTTTGGGCTGTCTTCAATGCAGATCTTGCTTACTTAGTAAGAATTATGATAAGAAATAATGCAATAAACTCTCTCCAGAAGTAATCTAGAAGTACAATTATTTACAGAAAGAACAAAGAAGAAAAATATAAGCAGCTTTCAGTGGAGCGAGAATTTCATAGTAAGACTGATATGTCTAAATGCTATCTATTAACCAGATATTTATTAATTTTTAACTGAACTGCAACAAAAATAGTGTGTGACGGCATAATGCAGCTTACAATTGCTTTTCAAAGAATACTGCACCTATGGGAGAAATCTGTAGATTTTTTTTTCTTTCTTTAAGCTTTCAATTACCTTGGTTATGTTCTATAATAGATAGTCTGGCACCTTTCACATTCTTAATTAAAGGTATCTTAAACCATAAGCAGTATTTTTTTTTTACGACATTTTTGAAAACATTTGACCAGCTCAGAAGCCTGCAGAAATGTATTTAGTATTTAAAGAAGGATACCTATCAAAGACGTGTATTTGAAACAACAGCCTAATACTTTCATACAACTGCCTTATTTGCAGCTAATGTCCTTCCAGTGCCCAAAGTTTCTTCTGATTTTTGTTTTGGGATATTCCAAGCGGTGATATGATTGAGCTTCATGTACTTACCTACTTCCCAAGTTATTTCAAAAGACAGGATATGAAGCAATAACATTTCTGAGCCAAAGCTCCGCGTTGTTTCTTAAAATACACATTACTATGAACACACAAAGGACAGGCAAAGCTATCAAAATCATCAGGTAAAAATACTTCGGTTTCTCCAGTGGTACAGGAAAAGTTAGCTTAGCTAGCACATGGATGTCTCAAAGGAAAGACAGACCAAGGTTTCATTTATTTTGTAGTACCCCCAGACTTTTACTATGTCAAATGTAGACTTATTACTCCTTTTTGAACACTTTTTTGTTCTTAGCAAATTCAGCTGGTATTTTGCCTAAATGCTACAATTAAACCATAATTGATGGCTTGTATATTTAATTACTTACCTAATGAACTTAACATAGAAATATCAAGAGATACATCTGAATATGGTTTCATAGAGAGAAAGTCCAAGTCAGAAGTGTTGCTATCTCCGGCAGATTCTCCAACCTATTAAAATAAAATTAACAGAAAGACTAGCAATAGTGACAATCTGCCATTATAACTTTTTCATGTTTAAGGTAAATACATGAATCCATACTCTCAAAAATGTGCATGACAACATTTGAGCCTAGGGCATCCATAACCATCCTAGCTAACTTGCAACTCACAGGCAGCTCAGACATGGTTCCAGGACAGACCAGTCATATGAATGGCAAGGGATACGCAGGCTAGTTTAAATATCTTTCATCTCATCATCTGGGACTGTTGAAACCAACATTACCAAATTCTTTGGGACTCAATTATATGCTCAACTCATCCCTGTCCCATGGCAGAACCATGGCAGCAGGAAGCATTATCAGTATCCCCCATTATGAACCACTCCCATATTCCCTTTTCCCCTCAACTTCTCAATGCAACACTGAATTTATTGACATTTTTAGTACGTGACTAATAAAACCAGTAAGGTGGGCCTCCCTATACACAGTATCAGCTGGAGCTGGTCTCAAGTACTTTTTCTTATACATTTGGATAATGAAATACAGCCTGCACTACAACGATTTCATTTTTTCCATACCTGTTGCAATACTGCTACGTAATGGCAAAAAGTAAGAGATCAAAGTTAAAGTCCTTAAGTTTCAGAACACACTCTAAGAAAATGCTCTGAGTTTGCGTATTCTAGTAGGAGGAATAAAACATACAGGTAAATACACAACCAAGTATTATCTTTTAGAAATACGAAAATAAAACTTAGCACTTCCATGAATTAACTTAAACAGTCACCTTCTAGAGAAATAAAAAACTTTCAACAAAACAGAAGAAATATAAAATGGTAAATTTTATTTGTTGCTATAATGTAATCTATACTTTTTTAATGTCTATTGGCATGGAGTAAAGTGCATATATTCTGTTGTCACGAATAATTTGCAAGATGAAACCCGTGCCACTTGAAGATTTGATTAGTAGCTGTGAAAGCATAAGATATGCATTATTTATCCATACTTTCTAACATTTTCAATGGATGAGGCAAAACTGATAAATACTTCCGTATTTTTCCTCATCAGGTTGATTCTCAAATATTCATCAGCAGATCAAGTATCTTTCACATACCTAAGTGGTCTTTCTGCCTCCAAGATTGAATTATGCATGCCAAATTAAACTAGAGAATACAGAACAGGACAAAACCACTAACTAAAATAGACTGACTGTCAGAGAATCCACTTTAAGTCTTGAAAGTTTATTCTAGATACTATAATTTTAATCTTCTACCTAAATGCATGCACATCCTTCCACTGAAACAAAACGTCTCAATACTTTTTTTTCTTTTTTTTTTTTCTTTTTTTTTACCATAGTCTGTTTGGAAGAATCCGGACAGGTATTACGCAACTTGTGTTCCTCTTTTATGAGAACTGGCAGAACCTAAAGAACCAAATAATATTTTAGAAATTAGCATTTCATAGTTTACCCTTACATTTCGTAAGAAATGTTTGTGTCATTTGCTGGTTTCTCATGACCAGATCCTAGGTCAACATAGAACACTACGATGTTTTGTGATGTTTGCATAGAACCTTTAAAAAAAAAAAAAATACTAGCTCTTCTTTAATGGGTGACCATACGCATTCATCTAAACAGCTCTGAACTAACCAGGACAGCCTCTTAGGACAGCCTCTTCAGGACTAATCTAACAACCTCTTATTTATTATATATTCAACTTGTCAATCTTTTCTGCCTTACACAGAACAGATGCACATTAAATAGAATTAGGAATTTCAGTGCTGGAAGCCCAAATAACATTATTTGCTCTACTTGAAATGCCAAGACACATTTTTCCAGAAAACAAACAAATGGGAAACAAAAAACTGAGTATCAGCACAACTTACTTTAACTTCATCCAGTGGTTTTACTGGGATGTTTCGCCTCTGAAAAGAAAGAACACTAACAATTACTTTTAGTCAACATAAGAGAAATATCTGTCTTGTACAATTTCAAGTATATTCAAACTTCTCACACAAAATGAGGTTTTTTCACAGATCTGTAATGCAATTACAATGTAACAGTTACAGTTTTGAAATATTTTAGTACTATGCATTTTAACCAATCTTTCAGCCCTCTTACGCTGTTTCTTCTGCCCATGAAATTCATATTCAAATGCAGTATCTTAGTAATTACACCAGTAAACTTCTGATTCCAAATTATTTAAGATTGCACTTTCAGAGGTATTCATTCTTAAATCAAATGCAGCAGCACAAAATACTCAAGTGTAAAATACCATGGCACATCATTACTGAAACATATTGCACAAAACCTGTACATATCCACATATGTCAAAACTGAACAGCCCTTCTAAGTGTAAACAGCCACTGACCATTCTAAAGGCATTTAGAAATTCTCATTTGGAACAATATTCATAGAATAAGATGGCAAAAAGGGAAAGGCACATGTTTTAAAGGTAAGTTCAATACGTAGTGTACACACAATTTTAAATGTAGAAGAATATTCAAAATATAGGTTTTGAACTTTTTGAATTCTCAATTTTTTTTAAGTAGTCCTTTATATTTCTTCCTGTTTCATATACAATATTTTTCCCAGTAGGAACTGGGAAAAAATACCCAGAAAATTCTGAAGGATCCTCTGTATTTTTTTTCATTCTTCTGTTTCCTCTTCCCCAAATATTACCCACTCTGTTCTACCTCCAAGCCTGCAGAGATTTAGCATAATCTCATTTCCACCATGCCAGGAAGCCTGAGTACCTTCCATCCTCCTCTCCTCCCTCCCATTCTTTATTCTTAAATAATTCAGAATGTCATCATCACACAGTATTCGAGGTGGGGCCTCATCGGTGCTGAATACAGAGGGACAATCACTTCTCTAGTCCTGTTGGCCACACTACTCCTGATACAAGCCAGGATGCTGTTGGCCTTTCTGGCAACCTGGGCACACTGCTGGCTCATATTCAGTCGGCTGTCAACCAAAACCCCCAGGTCCTTTTCCACCAGGCAGCCTTCCAGCCACTCTTCCCCAAGCCTGTAGCGCTGCCTGGGGTTGTTGTGACCCAAATGCAGGACCCAGCACTTGGCCTTGTTGAACCTCATACAACTGGCCTCAGTCTATCAATCTAGCTGGCCCAGATCCCTCTGTATGGCCATCCTACCCTGCAGCAGATCAACACTCCCACCCAATTCGGTGTTGTCTGCAAACTTACTAGGGGTGTACTCAATCCCCTTGTCCAGATCATTGATCAAGATATTAAGCAGAACTGCCCCAAATATTGAGCCCTGGGGAACACCACTCGTGACTGGCCACCAACTGGATTTAACTCCATCCACCACAACTCTTTGGGCCGGGCCATTCCACTTGTTTACACAGGAAAGAGTATGCCTGTCCAAGCCGTGAGCTGCCAGCTTCTTCAGGAGGATGCTGCGGGATACAGTGTCAAAGGCTTTACTGAAGTCTAAGTACCCAACATCCACAGCCTTTTCCTCATCCATTAAATGGGCCACCTTGTAATAGACAGAGATAAGGTGAGTCAAGCAGGACCTGCCTTTCATAAACCCACGTTAACTGGGCCTGATCACTGGGTTGTCTTGTATGTGTGATGTCACCCAGGATGATCCGCTTCATGACCTTCCCTGGCACTGAGGTCAGACTGAAGGGCCTATAATTCTCCGGATCCTCTTTCCAGCCCTTCTTATAGATGGGTGCCATATTTGCTAATCTCCAGTCAACTGGGACCTCGCCAGTTAGCCAGGACTGCTGATAAATGATGGAAAGTGGCTTGGTGAGTACCTCTGCCAGCTCTCTCAGAACCCTTGGGTGGATCCCATCTGGCCCCATAGACTTGTGCATGTCTAAGTGGTGTAGCAGGTCACTAACCATTTCCGCTTGGATTATTTGGGCTTCATTCTGCTCCCTGTCTCTGCCTTCCAGCTGAGGGTGCAGTGTACCTGGAGCACAACTGGTCTTGCTAGTAAAGGCTGAGGCAAAGAAGGCACTTAGTACCTCAGCCTTTTCCTTATTCTGTCACGATGTTTCCCAGGCATCCACTAAAGGATGGAGATTCTCCTTGGCCCTCTTTTTGTTGCCCATGTATTCATAGACAAATTTTTTGTTGCCTTTTGTGGCAGTAGCCAGATTAAGTTCTAGTTGGGCTTTGGCCCTTTGCATTTTCTCCCTGCATAACTTCACAACATCTTTGTAGTCCTCCTGAGTTTCCTGCCCCTTCTTGAAAAGGTCCCCTGCCTCTTCCTTTCTGAAGCCACGAAGTGAACAACATTAGAGGATTCATCTAGCTTTAGAAAAGAGGAAGATTACTTCCCTGCTGATCAATTCAGTTTCTAATTTGGTTCACTGCATGGCTGCATGAACAGCTAAGCATGCAGTGCTTACACAGACAGTGGAAAATAAAGCATTTCATACAATATTAAAAAAGAGAAAGAGATAGATTCTTGTTTTTATGAACTTCTGATATTTCTGTGCATCAAATACACACCTGCTTTAGCTGATAAATAGTTTTGGAATGATCTCCACTAGTGATCTGGTCCAGAAGATCATCTACTATTTTCTTGCTGTAATTTCCAGCGTCCTTCACAAATTCTTGTAAGCTAGTAGGAACGGAGATATAAGCATTACAGAAAATGTTTATTTTAGTAAAAAATATTTCAGCCTATAGTATTTTCTTAAATGGGAGTAACTGTACATACAAACTTGTTTTTCACATCTACTAGCAAATTTTCACTTAAACTATCATTGGTAGTGGGTTAAAAATACACAAAGAAAAGTAAAAATCTTGTGATTAATTACTTCCCTATAAGATTAATTATTTAATGAAAAGTGGCATTTTCCTTTTGAAGTAGCTTTAACTGTTTTGACGCTCCTTGAAAAATATCACTGTTTTAAAGCCACTTAAGTCCACTATTTCCACATCTAAACCTACCTGCTGCTGGGTTTAAAGCAAAATGCTCTATCTTTAGCAACCTATAATATCCTGTGGTCAAGGACCCTAACAGAAAGATGCATAAAAGCCTTGCATGAGAATAGGGTACCTTAAAAGTGCAAATAAGAAAAAAAGAGGGGAAAAAAAACCCCAAAACAACACACACACACAAAAATAACCACCAACCAACCAACCAACTACCCAATCCCCCCAAAAAACCCCACCAACCAGGATGAAAGCTAGCTTTAAGTTTTATAGCGAGTTATTTTTTAAATAACTTTTAGAAAAAAAAATTAGGATTTGGAGGCTCCTAGTCGACCTTTAATCTAAACTGCTTTTCACAAAATTGCTATGAGAATGTACTCCTCCTACTAAGGAAGTGCTTACCTTAAGGCACACTGTATCCCAGTTTCATCACCATAAGCTGAGTACAGGAGTTCCATTTCATCTGATTTCAAATCATGAAATATAGAGTTGTTGTGCATGGAAGGTGCTGTACTAGCACTTGTAAGAAAGGTTACTAGACAGGTAGAAGAAAGAGAGACAAATGATTAACACAAGTGTAAAAGATCACTTGGACGGGGGGGAATTAAAAATAGATTTTGTTTTCTGAAACAGAAAGTGCAGCATGTTTTTTTCCTCTAATTGAAGTCAAGAGCAATATCTCAAAGGAAATTCCAGACTCAAGAATCAGCACAACTACTTTAACTACAACCAACTACTTTAACTGTATGACTAAACGTACTAATTATACTAGAACGAAGAACTAAGTTAACCACCCCACTTCCACAAAAAGAAGATTCACCTCCTGCCTTTTCTATTTTTGTTTTTTGCTTTTTGCTTCTCTGTGGTTTGGCAGTCAGTTTATTGAGAACAGATTAGAAACTATTAAAAATGTCAATAATACTAGAAAAAATGCAGAGTTTGTGAAATTTTTGTCATATGATACAAAAAAGCAAATGACCAAAAAGTTTTTTTCTCAACTCTAAGCACAGTTGCTCAGGAAAAATTACTTCCTCCAGAGAAAATGCAATGCCTTTATTGGAAAGCTTCTAGTGTGGCTACAACACTAAGGCAAAACATTAATCCGCAGATTCCTAATTATGTTTAATAAGCAAAAAAGTCAATTTAATTAAAGTGTATTCCGCTGTAAATGAAATAATAATAAGTTATAGAAATAAACAAGTGAATTTTAATTTGGAGACAGGTATAATCTGAAATTATTTTATGTCAAGAAATTGCTAAAACATCTAATCAACACAAAGTTAAAACACGTTCTTTGGCACTTACCTTTATTTCTTCGCTCATCTTTAAAGCCCAGTGTAGTGAACCCAGGTAATAATTTGCTTTGCAGTGAACTTAGATCCACTGGATGAGTCTCTTCCTCTAATAATTTTTAAAAAGATAATATTTTTTAGAAAAGCACTTCACATATAAAATTTATTTATGGTGAATATTTAGATTTTGCTATATTAAGATAGGTAGTGTAACTCAGGTTCTCCATTTGAATTTCAAATATTTGCTGTAAATATGTTTCTGTCTCTTACTCACAAGATCTATGGCTTACTTATTTATTTCACTTTTGAAGTATACAGCAGCACCTGAAATTCTTTTACTAGCTGATTCACAAATGTTCAAGATGCAGATATTATGAAGTGTTAAAAGCATTTTCTTATGTTGACTAAGTGGTAGTTTGTCTACAGAAACCCATATACCACATAAAGAACCTTGTTAAGATAATTACCATCATAGCAATATTTATTTCTTCTGAAGTTCTCAGAACTGCTTAACTAAAATGACCAAAATAATTTGGAATATGCTTCTACACACACAAAAAAAATAAAAATCCCAACAACATTTAGGACACTTCCAGTTATTTTCATCTCCCTGGCTGTTATGGAATCTAATGGTATTTATGCTTAATTTACTGAACAACAAAAAACAAGTTTATCTCTAGAAATCACTAGGATAAAAAATATAAACCGCAACAAAAATTCAGAATATACTATTAGCTGTAAATTCAGTACAACTAGTATTAACCACACAAACAAAAAAGATTCTTGAGCACAGAAACATCAGGAAGCAGTACAGGACTTTACAGTACACAGTGCAATATTCCTCTGTTCCCATTACCATCACTGTCTAAATTTTCATCAGCATGATTTCAGAGGTATTAAATCACATTCATTTTACTATTTATATTTTTTTTCAGAAATAGGCCAGGGCATGATGGTAGCCAAAATGCTCAATTTCACTCCAGAAAAATTCACTACTAAAAGAAGAGGAATTTAGACAGTAATAGAGTTACAGGCTTATATCTCCCAATTTAAAACAAAACAAAACAAAACAAACCAACCAACCAAACAAACAAAATCAACAGAAATGTTACTAGCCATGAATGCAACAATAGGTAAGTTGTGCAGGAAGTGCTAAATCAACATGACATACAGCAGCATAAAGACTATGACATTTCATCACTACAAACTGTCAAAACTTCTGCCTTTTGAGCTTGAAACTAAGACAAGTGCAAAGCATAAGACAATATAAATAATGTATAGGAGTAACACACAAAAAAACCCCATAAAAGATCAAGGAACTAAAGAAAAACAATTTGGCAAACCTTAATTAACTTAAAACTGAAATATAGATAAGTTAAATTAGGAAATTAAAAAAATAAAAGAAAAAAAAGAAGTAGAAGACGATCCTGAATTTTCATCCCTGCACTGCACATCTACAGAGGATTGCAGTGATTTTTCACCTTTTGTCTATCAGGTTTTAACACTACAGGGTACTTGGAGCAAAAGCCTATCTCGCAAGTTCTCTATAAAGTTGTAGCAATGCATAAGTGCTTATAAATAGATATTATTTTACCTTCTTACTGTAAGCATCAGTAAAGAGAGCATCTGAAGAGTGAAAATTTGAAAGACAAAGAGCAACATCTTATACTGGAGATACTAAATACAGCTGTTGGGGAAAATGGTTTGGGGAATAATTTTTTTTTTAAACTCATCTATAATACTCAGGAACTGTACAGTTAAGACTTCAAAATCTGCCAGAATATTCACCATTAGAAATATCTGCTTGAAATATTATGGTATTTACCTTCTGCTTCTGGATCAGATGAATTTACTACACTAAATAATAAAGTTCCATCTCCATTTTTTTTCAGATAACCAATCTGCAAATAGAACCACAAAGATATAAATGCAGTCATTCAAAACAGTCCAAACTCAACGAAGGAGTTGCTTACTTACAAACAACATTATACATTTTTAGCTATATTCAGATCCTGCACTCTGATATTCCCTTTTTCATATAGTGAATCTTGGGTCACAACTACTTATCATCACCTAGCAAATGCTTCAGAACAGAAGACTTAGTTGTATGTCATATACACTTGTTCATCTTTCTAAATCAGATCCGAAGTTTGCATCAAATAAATAAACAATTCCATTATAATTAGTCTGGAGCTGGACCTTCTGACTGCTAGAATACACTTTATTTTCAGAAGCAGAACTGTAACTCCTATCCACAGTCTACCTCACTGTTCATTTTCAAATCTAGACTGAACTGCTTGTTTTTATATCTCACCCACAACTTTGTCTACTCAGAAGTACTTCTATGAACACGCCATCAAATTCTTAAAGAGGAAGAAGTGCTGTGACAGACCTATCAGAGCACACAAACAAAATGCTAAAAAGAAAGCCAGAGATGTGAAAGACGATACAATAAAGACAGAGCCAGGACTGACATAACAAACTAAGCTGACATCAGAAACTGACAGAAGATTGTAATTTCTCAGTAAATACAGAAAATGAAAAATATGTTATCCCTAAATAAATATTAGTAAATACTTCCAAGTAAACTGAGCAATAAATTCCTCTCTCTTAAAAAGTTTAAAACTCTCTTCATACATAAGGCCAAAGCTAATTTTGGCATATAATAAAAAGAGAAATGACAAATACTGGAAAGAGAAAGCACAGAAACAGTACTTTCAAGTGATGGCAAAAGTTAACAATAACTGAACTCTAAGATAAAGTGTCAGTGTATCATGGTTTAACTCAAGCGAGCAATACAACCATGATAGCCATTCGCTCACTCCCTAACCCTACACCCCTGTGCCCAAACAGGTGAGAGGATCAAAAAGGAAGGGAAAAACTTGGATTGAGATAAACACAGCTTAATAAAATAACAAAATACACTAACACACTACTAGTAAATATATATACATAAAAAACAGAAATAAAAGATACTCAGAGCAATTCCTCACGAACTCTGTCCACAACTGAGTAGCCAGTCCCAGCAAGCCACACCTGGTCCTAAAGCCGACCCCAGAGAGAGAGAAGAGAGGAAAAAGGCAGAAGAGACCAGAGACCTCTGCAAAATGGAAAAAGGCTGAGCTAAATGTCCCACACCAAAACCACCCCTGGCTGCACCCCAGAGAGAAAGAGCGGAAGAGAAGAAAAGAGCGAGAAATCGGAAGGCCCCACTCTTAAATCTGGAGCATGACACAAACGGGATGGAATACTCTTAATTGATCAGTCTGGATGTCAGTCAAGCTCTGCCCCATCTATGTCACCCCTTCCTCGATGCCTCACACCTGTGGGCAGCATGCTCAGAATGTCCTTGGCTCTCAGACCAGAGCAATTAAAAACATTAACTCCGTGCTGGGGTGTTATCTGCTTGTTCTCAAACAAAGTCCAAATAATGAGCATACCAGCTATGAAAACGAAAGCTTTCTAGCTGCACGAAGAAAATTAACCAATTTTCAGTCAAACCAACAGAGCGTTACCTAGATGCAGTGGGATCTGCAGTGGGTTGTCTAGTTGATTAACAGCCTAGACAATTCAGAGCTGCGTACCCAGAACTACTCTTTATTGAATAGTGCAAAACTGCATCAGCCTTTTCAGTAAAACTAGCAATTAGCAGAAGATTGGTGTTGCTTTAAAGCATTTTTTAAAAGCCACTCTTACTTTGGAGGTTTCAAATAGCCTTCAATCCTAGCAAGTCATTAGGAACAGAAATATACTGAAGCAGCTAAAGCTTCTCCCACATTCCTCTGAGGCTTTATTTCCTAATCCAGTTGAGCCTAAAGTGACTGCATGACAAGGGCCGGTGTCCAAGAAATAGATGTAAGTTTGAAGACACAACTGCCACATCTAATGCTTCAAAGTGTTTCTTCTGCAAGTGTTGTTAAAAAAATAGGTAGAAAATGTAGGATGTAGCAACATCCTGATTCTTTTTTCTATTGCAATGGTGACTAGAGTATATGACAGAATGAGAAATGAGGGCTAAGTGTAACAGGGGTAAGAAGACTCCACATGATGCAAAGGAAACAGAGTAAATGTATCTCAACACAGGCCTGTAGTGAACGCCTGTAGCATTCACTCCAACCCTAGCATGAAGGAACAAAGGAATCCAGCATTATCACTTTGCTATGAAAAACAAAGCCCATAACCAGATTGTCTTCAGATAACTGCACTAATAGTATCATTGAGCTTTTCCTTCTAACTCTTGGAACAGCACAAAACCCAAACAGATGGAACAGTATTAGAATAATGTTCAAGATGATCAAACCTGCGGTTAGCACTGTCCAAAATTCCAACATGGACAAACTACTTGCTATCTTCTCCTAGTCACTGAAGGATATCTGTATTTTGTACTCACACAAGAAATGTGCTACAGTTGACGGCTACTACTTGAAGGTACAAAACTACAAAAGGTTCTGGACTTCTCGTTGAAAACAGTAATTTAACACTTGAAAATTCCTGAATTCCTTAGGTTGTGGGTGTGGAAATCCTAACAACCTTTCAATCTATGCCAAAGTTTGCTTTTTCTGAGGTTGCAACAATAAGAAGAGAGTGATGCTATTCTAATCACTTTCGATGCTAAGGTTTCCAATTAAGGAAGCCAGACTTGAGCAACATTTCACTGTTTTCTACAAAGTGAATTTCTGAAGATGTTCAACACGCAATACAACTTGAGATCCATTTAGGACATCCTACAACGGGCTTCAGTTGGAGTTAAGTGATAGACAATAGCCACATTTGTATTCGACACAGAGCACATATCCTAGATGTTACAGTCTCAGAAAACATAATACCAGACCCCATTTCCTAAGATGAAACAAAGTATTCAACAGCCAGACACAAAAGGGAATTGTGAACTTTGTTGTGCAGTAGACCTTGCTGTTGGGTAGGTATCGATTGATCCTGTCCCGAGCTTCATCTGCTGCATGTTCCACTAGTGCCAGCACATGTTCTTCAGCAGTGCTATCTGTCAGGCTGCAAGCATTTCCCTCTGGTTCAAATATGCAACTAAGAAAGAGAAGAGGAATAGCTGTAGAAATTAAAAGCTAAAACAAAACAAAGGCCTGAATTCTCGGTTTGCTAAATAGAGCAATCAGTCCCATTCCTCTCCCAGTGTCAGTTTACTTCAGCATGGAATTATAATCATATTATGAAACTGAAGTTTTGCAGCAGAAGCTGAGATCTACCAAACTACTGAACTTCAAAAATTTAATTGTTTCTGTGCCTTGATGAAAATAAAGGAAGTATTACAAAACAGAGACTGGGAGTAGAATTGAATTAATATAAGGGGAATGTTCTGTCCTTAGCTTGCCACATGCACAAATATGCTATTTTCACAAATTCCAAATAAAAAGAAATTATGTGATGAGGGAATGGAGACTGTATAACTCTAACCTGAGGGAAAAAACCCAGAACAGGCTGCATTTATGAGAATTAAGTCATTTAGTTGCTTGTAGAAGTAGGATGCTGCTCCCAGTCTAATTAAGTTCACTAATATGGGCAATTTGTATTCCTAGTCAGTATCAATCACACCATTCCTTTCAATTGAAATTCCATAATTCAACATTTATCTTTCAGTAGATCCCTTTTATTAATAAAACATAACAAATAAGCATACCTAAGATGGAAAAGAACACACCTTAGCTACTATATAAGAATCAGAAAAAGGTAGTATTACAAGGGAGAGTGTGAAGATATAAGTTATGTCAGCCTTATGATATATATATATATATATAAAAAATAAACATTGTACATCAAATTCTTTCAGGGCATTATATGGACATTAGACACTAGGGCCAAACACCTTAGGTACTGGGTAGAGCATCTCCTCACACCAAATCCATTTCTCTCTCGTGGGGCATCTTCTTCCATTTGCTTAGCTAAGAATTTCTCTCTGTATAGAGATTCAGATCTGATATACAAGAAAGTTTTGCTATTAAAGACAACAGAAAGATCACAGGATCATACTATTATAAGACAACTGTGTTACATGATTTTCGTTTAACTGAAGCTTTTAAGAAAGCGTGTACACAGCAGGAAACTCCACAACAACTGGCACTTTCTCTCACACTCTACAGAATACTTAATGGACAAGAATTTTGAGAGAATGTTCAGAAGGTTGCAACATCCTGGACAAAATTTTAAAAAACTACTTCGATATTAGGATGTTGAAGTGACAAGGTCACTTTTTAAACTACAGTATGGAGGTCTAAATTGCCTTAACACTTTGTAAACACTGACTTCAGCTCTTTCTCTGAAGGCAAAAATATCTGGTATTAGGTTTGATTCTCCCTCCAGAGCTTTCATTATACATCAAAAAGAATAATATCTATCCTACTGATGCCAAAAGATCAAGTTAATTAAAAAAAAACTAATTCCAACTACTAAAGTTACATAAACATTTAAAAGAACAGGAAAGTAAATTTATACCACAACTGATTGCAAGGAAAGTGTTATCAGGATAAAATTAAAGGTCAGTTATTTTTAACTATCTGAATTGCATGTTAATTCTTGCTCTGTTAGCTATCTGTATTTGTAAATGAGCACACAGAAATAAAATACTACTTCTTCCATCAGACATTAAGCAGGACTACAAAAATGCTTGAAGTGTAACAAAAAACATGTGGCTGGTTAGAACTCTAAAGTTCACTCCTACAAAATATGAGAGAGCATGAAATTGAAATAAGTTACATTTCACTTTTTTTACTTTGGATGTTTAAAAAATAAGCCTGCAGAACATATCTTCATGATCAGATATGACTAATAATGCTCTGTTACAGTTTTATGTTCATAAAATTCCATTTGATACAATGTTCTACAATTTAAATTCAACATCTATCCTAGGATGTCTATGTAAGAACACCGAGCAACATAATTTGCTTGTACATCACAGTTTCTGCTAAAATCTCCTCATAACACAGAAAACAAACCCCTTTAATTTGACTAAAACTAGATTTTATCTACAAAAACATGACTTGTGACACCTGGGGCGCCTATTAGCTGGAAGACAGCTATTGCACTAGCCATGTATTTTATGAAGAAGCTTAATAAGATTTCATTGGGAAAATGTTATCATCTGCTCCAGAAATAATCTGCTGTACCCACATGTGCTGCCAGATAAGACTAAATGTAATTAAAATCATTTACTTATCTGGGGCCACTGTGCCCTCCCAGAAAGATCCTGTTAGATGAAAAGCATTTGTGGCTATGTTAAAAATGAAAGAACATTTCAAACCACCATGAGAAGAAACTACGTATTATTTAACGTAGATATAAAGGATAAAAATATCTATATATACATTAAGTGTTTTAAAGAATATGCAATCATTCTTCGAACTCTTTGTTTCAAGTTGGGAACTGCTGGGCTATTAAAACAATTCTACAAACAAATAAAATACAATAAAACTGCCCATTTATCCTATGGACCATGAGGAGAAAGGCTGAGAAGAGTATTTTTCCTCAATTCTTTGCTGCTGTCTAATATGACAAAAGCTGCAACAAATGAGTAAGCATGATCATTAAAACCTTTACCTAATAACTTCTTTATTTTGCTTTTTTGATTTCTTAGTAGTTTCTGCTTGTACAGGAACAACTTCAGGGACAGGTTCCTCAACTGCTGTGTCTTCATCACCCAAAAGAGCTGCCTGCTGAGAAAAATCCATGTCCTGCATAAACGACATGCTGCGCTTCAAAGCTAACAGCCGTTCCTAGAATCAGAAAGGACAGAGCAGCAGGGACTTAACCTTTCCCTCATAGCCAAGATGCTATGATAATGGGATGGGATGGGAATGGCCATGGCCTTATTTTGTTCTTAATGCCTCGTTTCCAATGGCGATGCAACATGATTTGGTCATGGTAGCATGGCATCATAATTTCTGCAGCCCAACTATCAAGAGAGAAACAAACAAACAAAACAACTGCATATGCAAAGACAACTGCCTATTTTAAATAAAACTTACCATAACTGCAACACATGTGCACACACACACACGGTGCAGATCATCAAAATAACTTCATTTTACAAGCAAAAAACTGTATTTGAGTAAAAAGTGTGTTTGCATGCATGCATCTGTGAAACCCCTGAAACCTCCCCTACAACCCACCACCTTCAAAAAAGAAAAGATTTCTTGTTTATGCAGAAATAAATTTAAATTAGATCTTGTTTTCTAAATTTCAGCCAGAAGCAATATTTTACAGTTCGGTTTTATATACATGGATCTTAGCTGCTTCCACTAAGGACAGCAGAAGTAGTTCCTACAGACTTCAGCAGTGCAGATAAAGTTGAGAAATAAGGGTGTGGTTAAACACGAATGCTATCAAACCCTTAAATATAGTAGCACTAACAGGCACTGCCATAATTAATCACAGATTAAATAAATACTACTATTGTTACTAATCATGTTCCTTTTCAGTATGACAAAACAACCCCCAAAGAGTTTCTACTTTTCGTTTTTAAGAGGTCTCTTACTTTGCTCATCATCTTAAAGCCTGTGTGCAGTATCTTCTTGGCTAGCTTGTAGTAAACAGTATCTGGCCTGTTGTAAGTCATTGCATTATCACACATCAGCTTAAAATCTGCCTGTAAAATATGAAACAAACAACTGTTACAATTTCAAAATCCTTTGTTAAATGAATGGAAGATAACATTCCATCATGGCAGTTCTGTGAAGAACACAATAATATTTTAGCAGCAGGCTCAAGGAGTTAATGCAAGCCAAAGGTAACACAGAATGCCAAAGGTCTGAGGCCTATTTGCTTCTTCAAGATGCTCAGTTTTGTTTGGTATTGGCTTTTTGGTTATTAAAAAAAACCCGAAAAGACAAACCTTTTCGCTGAATGCCAAATGTAACATTTCTTCCTTATGCAAATGGACCAAACAAGAAAAAAATGGATAAATTAATAAAAGGACTGAGGGACCAACATAAGTACTTTTCAGTGTTTTTCTCAACTTCTGAATCAGAATAGACTTGAGAAATACAAAGACATCAGAAAGTTTCCTACATATAATTTTAATTCTAGTAATTTGACCACTGCTTCAGTCACTTGCACTAGAACAAAAAAAGAAAACTTCAAAGCATAAGAAACAGCCTTCTAGATGCTCATCACATGCAACAAAAGAACAGAACAGCCAAGCCTGATTAGTCTTCTCCTTTGAATGGTTATCTGTCATACACTGGTGAAACCACGCTGGCTGTCTCAAATGACCTTCCCGTTCTCCATGTGCCAGGAACTGGCAATACCATACAAAGATTTCTTACTCTACTGTCTGTAAAACCACAATGGATCGAATACAGTATTACAGCAATAGTAATACACAAAATAGCTAAGGCAAGTTGCCAATAAGCTTGCCAAGCATTCCAAATGAAGTTATATGGAAAACAGGATAATTAAAAACTATGTAGTTTTTATTGAATCTTATAGATGCTTCAGTATATCCAGTTTTCTTGCATACATGTCAAAATTGCCTCTTAATCAATCTAACCGGGTCTAGATTAAAGAAAAAAAGGAGCTCCAGGTTCTTCAACTGCTTAAGTCTTTGTGATAGTCTTACTCCCATTTATGTCTAGCAGCATGAAATCCATAGAAATTCCACAGTAATTCGTAGTAGATTGTAATAGAATCTGATAAATATAGAGCAGTAAAAAAAAAAAGAAACTCATTCTAACACACAGGATATACGAAAGTGCTCAGTTCTGAAAAAACACACATTAAAATAATTAATCTAAGAAAGGCTTCTACTGTTAAAAAGAATCTTCAGTTCCTTACTAGAGAGTTCTGAAATAACTAAATCTCTATCAATTCACCTTGAATTCAGTGACTGATTTGTATTCATTTGCTGCAATTTTTTCCTTCATTGTACCAAAATCCATGGGGTGCTTTATTATCATGGAATATCCAGGAGCAATGGCATCCGTGACTGGAAAAGCAAAAAACCCATGAGGATCTTTCCTAAAAATAAAAACAATACTTTTAGATTTATATCAGCAAACAAAATGATCATTGTTTTTATACCACATTAATGGTATAAAGAAATAGTACTACTTGAAAAGAAAAAACACTAAAAGCACTCTCATAAAACAGATGCATATTTGAAAAATTTCCTGATAAAGGAGAGCATTTTGATTACACATATGTAGAAGAGATTCAGGTAGTTCTTGAATGACTTAATTATTTTTGTATGCTTTCTGTGTCTCTGTTTACAATTCAAATTGGTCTTTTGGCTTCATTGAGTAATCACCAGTTCTTCCTGTTCATGAGGTCCTCTGCAAATAACTACAGCGTTAAATACTTTTGAATTAGTTCCAAATTCAGTTTATTGCTACGTAAGAAAAAATGAAAATGAAATTGTTTGTTTGTTTTCAAAAACATAAGGTCCAAGGTTAACATCTTATGGAAAAAAACAAAAGCCCCTCCAAATTAAAAGGATTACCAAGTAAGCAAGTATAGACTTGCTTTGGTATCTGACAGAGAACACACAATAAAACAAAATTTCATGAGAACAGTTCAATCTTTCAAACTATTAAAATTCATAACTGTTTTTTAATTCCTAAGCCATTCATGTTTAATACATTTTATGACTGCAACATAACCTCTGCCCAAAACACCTCCTCACCAAGAGCTAGAATTGCATAGCTGGTAATAATTTTCCTCAACTCAACTTTTAAAACTACCAGGTCTGACATGGTTGCAAAAGTTACCAAAGATATTACAGGCAGTATTTAGGCACTATTTTCAAACAGAAAACCAGAATTAGAATTTGTAAAGTTAACACATATAAATACGCATTAGACACTGCCGACACAGCTGTAGATAGAATACGCCTAATACCTTTGAAGCTGGCGAAGGAAATGTTCTAGTAATTGCTGGATCGGTGTGCTCTCATTTTCAGCTGCAGTTTGAGACAGAAACACAGGTAAGTGCAATGAAATATAATATAGGTATATTTATTTACTTGAAAATACAAATACCAGAGAGAAAAACTTAACTACAACTACAGCTTGTACTGATCAGAAGGTCAGTAAGACATGGACTTCAAAACAGAGGCACATCAGACTTCTATGCTTAGAGTAACTATTTCTTCTCCTTTACAACTTACTGAGTTTTAATCACATTAAAAAATAGTAGACACTAAATTAGATGTAGTGCTAAGTCTAATAGTTGTAAAAAATGTATTAATAAGGTGAAAACAAGGTGTTATGTATTTTTACAGGAAAAGAGATGTGAAATTTCATTACTCAAATACTGCAGTTGAGAAATCCCCATTCTTACAACATGTTATCCCCATAATTTTAATGGTTTCTTTACCATAACACCCAACCAGCTTCTCTGAATTTTTTCAGTCAAAAAGAACAGTGACAGATGCAGATTTGCTGGCAAGAAAGGTACTGATTACGATTTCACTTCCTGTACAGATTAAACATTAAACACTAGACATTAATCAGCTGTTCCGTGTACACACTTCAGAGAGACTGGCTTTAACGTGAAGTTTGAAAAACTTAAGAAGCAGCATGCTAAAACGTAGAATTAAAACTCCAGCTCTTCATCATGATAATGGAGAGACATTTCCCTTCTTAACCAAAACAGGTAAGGTAACTTATATGCTTTTGAACAACATTTTCCAATCAGATGAAAATAGCAGCCCTGTCAATATAGAGATCAGTTTTTAGCTTGTCAGTTTTTCAAGGCTCCAGATTACCCAGAAGCACAAAGCTTGGACCAGAAAATTTCAGTTATCCCTATTAGGTCACCCTGACAGTTGATGGACATAATTCCTGAATTTAATGTGCAGTCATAATTAGAAAATTCCCCAATAAATTACTTGACCAGTCAATGGCAGTGTTCCAAAGACAAGACTCAGAATATTCCTAAAGACCCAACTTCTTGCTACTAAGTTCTATTCCAGGCATACATGTACAGAGATCACAATGTATTTGAAAATTCCTGTAAGTAAATTGTCTACTGGATAATGTTGAGTTTTAACTATCAAGCAATGGCTATGGGTAGAGAAAGTATGGCAAAATCTGAAGGGATTACACATGTAGAAGTTACCACACACAAACTTTTGCCTGGCGATGAGAATTAAAGAAGACTGGTAAATGCAAATTGGGGGGAACTATGGTCTTTAGAGACACCGCATCATAACTTACTGCTATACTTTTGATGAAAGTAGAGATACTAAAAATAAAACTCCACATAGGTTACAAAAAGACCATAACAACAGCTAAGCAGTTTCCGCAATATTTTTTTCCCTTGAACTGAGCAAAACTTAGTTTCAGACTTTCTGATCACTGTTCTGGAAATGCTGAGGAAATACTAAGGAGAAGGTACTAGGGGAACATTATGCACAATAATACTTTTATATAAGCTTTATTCTGCCAGAGGCCAGAGACAGCTGTCCTTTGCAAATTCACTCACATGAAAACAAACCTACGAAAACTCAGAAGCAACAAGAGGAATATTGACTTTTTAGATAGCAGAAAGTTCTGAATGTTGGAAAAAATAAAGCCTCTAGATTTCAGCAAATCCTCACGGGAATTTTGCATTTTGGTGGTCTTGACAAAAGCTTTGTTCCGCGTCCTTTTAAAACATTGAAGATTATATAATTTTTCACACTGCTCACCTGGCTGAGTTCTGCATGCTCTGACAGGACGGTCTGGAGGTGGTTCAACCTCTACCTTTTTCCCAGGATCAAAGTCATCGGCTTCTCCTTCAGTGTCACACTGTTCTTTTTCCCTTTTCCGCTTTTTCTCTTCCTAGAGCAGCAGGGAGAAGACAGATTTTAGAAGAACATACTTGGAATATGCAATCCTACATACCAAAAGGTAAGAGACAGTGATATTTTTTGTTTGGGATACCTGTTATATATCTGACTCATAATACGCTTTCAATAACTGTGCATACATTTTCATTGTCACTTTTCCAGCTTTCTTCTCCAATTAAAACTAACACTGTTCACCTTTTGCTTCTTTGTATTTAATATACTATTAATATAGTTAGTTACCATACTTCTACTGAAAAGACTGTTAAACTCTGAAGCTATTTGTATGTAAAACTGCATGATAACAAGCTACGCTAGAGATTAAAGGAAGTCAAATTACTATTCAGTAAAGATCAGTCGGCAGCTCTGCTTTGACCAATGTGTTTTTGTTGTTTGGTGCATTAAACAGGAATCAATAAAGTACACAATAATTTAGGAAGCCTAAAAAAGAACCATAAGAAATGTTCTGTAACAATGGCAGCAATTAATGATTTATTTCTGAGCTTCAAATAAAAGGCATGCCTGAGTCATTCCTATAATATTACAGCCATTATTCATGTCCACGCAGAAGAGCATATGTTCATTAACTTTCTTTAGACTACAGTTTTGTTACTTATCTATTCGTCAGCTTCTTTTGCCTGCACTAATAATAACGTTCTGGGGAAAAAAAGTCCAAACAAAGACCCCTCTCCACAATTTAGCAACGGCAAATGAAATAATTTTATTTGATGCTGCAAGATCTTATATTAAAGATAGTTATTTTGCTACATTTCAAGTCCTAGTGACACTCTTAACTGACACACTTGAAAATGTTTGTACAAAGAAAATTTTCCACTATCTGCCCTATATCCAAGAGCTCCAGAAATCCTACAACATATATCACTTTCAAGCAATAAAAGCCTAACAAATCAATTTGAAATGACAGATGTTAGCCATACACACAAAGTAGTACCAAAAAACTGTCATATGAGAATAGTAAAACTACATGACAGAAGAGAAGCAGAGAGGTCAGAGAATCATTAGTACACAAAATAAATACTACTAAAATGACATTGTACAGGTAACTGTACTGTCAACGCCTTCTTGCTGATTTCAATCAACTCCTAAAAGTTCAGCACAGACAACTCAAGTGAGCACACTGTTTGCTACTAACAAAGCCACAAAGCCTAGCATACAGGTTGTTCTAAACAAGACCCAGTAAGACTACTGCACCACAGTACTGAAGAGGTCAGATTTCAGAAAGCTGTTTGGAGTGGACATATCAGTTTCAATGTCCAATAACTTGACATGTCTTGGGAATACAAATGCAATCTAGATTTATTTTAAAAGCTGAAAACACTCTCCTCAAAGAGTAAACAAAACATGTTTCTGAGCTGGGTGAAATATAAAACACAACTTAAAAATGAAATATTCATCTCTACAAAGGAAATGGATAAGACAAATGTGTGGTTACAAGAAACAAGCTTTTACTTTGTTCAAAAAATCATCACAAGGATATCTCTTTTAAGCGGGAGAAATACTCCAATACACACACAGAGGTTTTCTGCATTTGTGAAGTGCTTTCTCCAAACAATAAGCTTCTCGCAGCGGTGATCAAAAGAAAAAAAAAAGTTCTGGTACTCTGCTGCAACAGATTTTAGATCTGATAAGCAAGCACAAAGAAGATTGGTATGTTTGAATCCTAAAAATCACAGCTTACCTTTCTCTTTTTTCTTTCCTCATCATCTAGACGTTTTTCTTTTTCCTTCTCAGACTTTTTTTTCTTTTTTTTCTTTTTTTCTTTATGTCGTTCTCGCTCATGATCTGATCTGTCATCATAGTAACTAGAATCATGCCCTGACCCAGAAAGTTCAGTCACTTCACTTCCTCCAACTTTAAGCACCAGCTTTAAAGGTTTTTCCAAAGGCTTATCCACATAATCTAAATTTAAAAAGTAAAACATTCCATAAATGCACATGGAGGTGACAGCATGCAACAAGTACTGATACTTCTAGAGTACTTCTTCTAGAAGTACTGCTTACAAGGATTTGCTGCTGGTTGTAAATAAACACAATACAACTGGACAGAAAACTAACAGCTAAGACTAACAAATACGAGCTAAGAAAGAGTTGTTCAACACATTTTACATCACGACTTTCCACAAACCTGCAATACGTAACGAACTAACTCCTCGGTTTTCCCTGAAGACATCACAAGATCCTTATCAGAGTAAGGTGAAAAAAAGTATCACTCAAACAGCACAGTAACCGGGGAATCCATCAGGAACCGCCGTACGAACCACGAAAACGGTCGGTCTCCAGCCCCCCCCCAAACCTGCGTCCCAGCGCTGGCTCCGCGCCACCTCCCGCCTCATCTCCCCCGCCGCGCCCCGCCCCACAGCCTGGCAACGAGCCACCACCCTCCATCGCGACCCCCGACAACGGGACAGCGTCGGCGGCTCAGCCCCGGGGCGCTTGCCCGCTGCCGGTGGCTCACACATCCAGACAAGTGCCTCTCCCCGCAGCCGTCCCGTCGCGACCCAGCCCACGAAGGAACGCCGGGTCCTGCCGACAGCCACAGGGGGAAAGGATGTAGACGCGTCCCCGGGTACAAAGACGGATCCCCCTGCTCTGTACCGCCGCCAGTTCTTACCGCTGTACGCGACAGCGGAGGCCGAGCGCCATTCCGTTTTCTCTGCTTTGTGTTTCTTGTGCTTCTTCCCCATAGCAGAGCCGGCCGCGGCGGCCGCGGCCTCTCCTCCGCCCCCACCGGAAGCACAGGCGACGGCAGGAGCCCTTCCGCCTGCCGCGGAGGAAGATCCTGGTCACGGGGAGGGGGCCAGGCTTCTGCTGCCCCGCCCGCCCGCCTTTTACAAAAAGGCGGCAGCGCTGTTCAAGTGCGTCAGCTTCCCTTTGGCGTTCGAGTGGTGCCTTTTCCATTCTCTGCGCGGTGGAGGCGGCTGCAGCCCTCGCAGCAGCCAGGGTGCTGAGACGACAGAGGAGCTGCTGGGCCCTTCCGCTCCCCGGCGGGACCCGTGTCTCGGTCGCAGCGGGCCGCTCCTGAGGCAGGCTCTGGCGTGAGGTGATGTCCTGTCCGCACCGTGGGGGTCTGGGGGCGGGCGGCCCGTGCGCGCGAGTGCGCTTGCGACCTGTCCTCTGTCCGGTGTCCGGAGGGAGGGAGGGAAGGGTCTGTTCCCGCGGTGGGTGGGGTGCGCGCGGACGGGACATGGCGTCTCCTGTGCCGGGGAGGGCTGGCTGTGCCGTTGGCACGTAACGGTCGCTGACAGCCCGCTTCTCCTCGGAGTCGCTTTTCTTTCAGCAGCAAGAAGAATGGACGAAGCCGCTGGGGATTTGAAGCAAGCACTCCCAAACCTGTGCGACAATGTTCAAATACACGTGGAAGTTCTTCAGAAATCAAGCAGGTCTCTCTGATTGAAACTTTACTTGCTGAAACTTGTGTCTGTTGCCTTCTGTCCTTGTGCTGCGCACCTACAAGAGCGCACAGCACGCTGGTCTGCCTTCTCTGTACTCTCCCATGAGTTTCCACGTGGATATCTCTTCAGAAGGCTGAACAAACCCATTTCTCTCAGCTACTCCTTGTGTGTCATGTGACCCAAGTCTCTCAATCAAGTTGGTGCCCATATTTTGGACTTGCTCCAGTATATAATTGTCTCGTATGGCAAGGCCCAAAACTACACACAATACTCCAGATGTGGTCTCACAAGCAACTGGTAGATGGAAAGAACCTCTTTCTGCAATGTTTGCACCCTTGCTAGCGCAGCCTAAAATAAAGTTGGCATTATTTGTAGCCAGGACACACTGCTGACTCATTGCTACTTTGTCCACCAGTACCCCTGGGTCCTTTTGTGCTAAGCTACTTTTCTTTCAGTTGGCCTCTGCTCTGTACTGTTGTCTGGGCAGTAGGTGGAGAGACAGCATCTCACATTTACTTTTGTTGAACTTCTGGGGGTCTCTGTCAAACCATTTCTCCAATCTACAGAGGTCCCTCTGAATGGCAGCCCTGCTTTCTAGGGTACCAACAGCTTACCTTGCTTTGGTGTTGTTCATAAACTTGTTGCAGTTGCTTTCCATCCCATTGTCCAGGGTGTAAATGAAGATATAAAAACAGTGTTAGCCCCAATATTGAAAGCACCACTCTACCTTTCCCCACCCAACCTACTGGCAGCTCAGCCTAGTCTTAATTATTAATGACAACCCTTTGAGCTGGACAATCCAGCCAACTTGTCCATTTATCCAGTCCTTATCTTACCCGTTTGGCTATCTGTATACTATGGAAGAGTGTGTCCAGGGTGTTGATAAAGTCGAGGTGTAAAATATCCACTGCTCTCCTTTTGTCAGACTTAAAAGAGAAGGAACTGGGAATTTGCACTGGGAATGTATCACTGAAGTTGCAAAATTAAAGCCTTTCTGAAATCTTAAAATGGTATTCTTTTTTTCTGTAGTCTTTGTCTCTTCTACTGGAATTCTCCTTATAGCATGTCCTCATCCCGAGGTATCAGCTGTCCAAGTAGTATTCTTTGGCTTGTATATTTTAATGCACAAATTAGAACCAAGTATCAATAGTGTTGCTTTTGCAAACAAACTGAATTTGATAGGGTTTTTTTTTTCAGCAGAATGTGGTGGGGGCTTGAGTGGGTTAGTGGGTTTCAGGATTTTTTGGGGGAGGGAGTAGTTTTTGGTTTTGATTTGGTTTGGTTTTTTTGGCATGTTTTTTGTTTGGCTTTTTTTTGGTGTGTATTTTGGCTTAGTGTATGAAATAGAGCATTGTGATATTAGTTCATACTTCCTTATAGATGTCAATGCCAAAAATAATGCTATTTCTTTCCTGTTAGCGCGGCCAAAAAAGAAGATATCAGGATGAGTGTCTTAAAGCTGTTGAACAGACATAACATCGTGTTTGGTGATTACAAGTGGACAGAGTTTGATGATAGTTTCCTTAACAGCAATGTGCAATCCGTGTCGATTGTGGATACAGAGCTGAAACTGAAGGACAGACAGGTATTCACAGTCAAGAATGTAGAGCTCTGTTCAAATGCCTGTGAGCTAGTTGTGCATAGGGTAGTGATAGCCTGAGGACATAAGCAAGACAAGGTTTGTAGGGTAATGCAGTATCTTTTATTAGGCTAACTGGTATAACAAGGAAAAGGTGGCTAAGTTTTTGGGCCTACACCCCTTAATAAGGTCTCAAACAGAAGTAGTAGGCTTCGAAGCTGAATGGCAGCTGAGCACTGTAACTTTCTTATGTTATAATTGGCTTTGATGATAAATATGATGTATTAAAAGTCTTTCAATGTCCATTCTAGCCTATTGACTTGAGCAAAAGCAGTCTTTCTCTTCATATTTTTCATCTGAATGAAGAAGGACCGAGCTCTGAAAACCTGGAAGAAGAGAATGAGGATATAATTGCAGCTAACCACTGGGTGCTACCAGCAGGTACCTATGTGATATTTCTTGAAGGTCTAGAGCAATTACAATGAAAGAAGATCT
Source organism: Pampusana beccarii (assembly GCA_013399365.1). NCBI lineage: Eukaryota > Metazoa > Chordata > Aves > Columbiformes > Columbidae > Pampusana > Pampusana beccarii. Next base: position 90,191 of record VWYH01007076.1, read on the forward strand.
TGAAAATGCTAAGAGTGTTTATAGGGTTACTGTTAAAGGCATTGTATCTGTATATTGTTTAACTTTGTCAATGGAACCAATGTGTTTGGACATTCTTGTTCCTAGTTTTGACTGAACTACTACAGGTGATTCCACAACATGTGATTTATTTCTGTAATACTTGTGGATGGGTGGAAATAACTGGTCTTGTGGAATAAAATGTGTAGTCATAATCAGAAACAAGTACATTTTTAACTCTACAAGCTGTATTCCAAATTTTTATTTGGACACACACAAGAACATTAATTTTCCAGAGCCCATTGCTGGCTTCCAGTTTCCAAGACAGTACTGCTTTTATATTTGGAACAAACAAACAAACAAAACAGGTTTAGAGTCCTCAGAGTGTGTTCTGAGAAGAAGATTAAGCCTTCGCTCTGCAACGGAGCGTGGCCTGCTTGTTACTGTCTGGTGCTTGGGGAAGTTGGAATCTGTGCCTGGAAGAAGTACAGATGTGAGCTTAAGCTCAAAGAGACAGTGATTCTGAGACATTTCTTGCTCTTTGTCTGCTGGGAAAAACATAACTATCCATTGTAGTTCTCTTTGGGAATAATTCAATCTGATACTTTGACATTATTCCCATATTATTGTAGTTTATAATAGTTCAGTCTGTATTTTCTATACTGAAAGCTAGAAACTAACTTCTAGAAGTGATTGATACCCAAACCACAGCTTTAGTTTTTTTATGCATCATTCAGCATGGGTTTTTTTTAACTCTTACATGTTGATGTTAAAAACAACAGCACAACAAAAAAAAAAAACCCTGAATGATAAAATTGGGCTTAGAACCCTCCTCCCACCCCTATTTTTCATAGCTCTATATCATGGGGAAATGTAGGTCCATCCCCTATCGAGGGTGGAAAGAATGATGTTTTTCCGTTAATTGCTAAGAACTTAAGAACATTACCTTCTCCTCACAATTATTTGAGGAAACAGAAGTTGTGAAACTGCTGAATCTGTCTGTTAGAAAGTAGTGTTTGAGATTTTGAGAAAAATAACTCTTTTTTTTTCCATATATTTTAATTGCTCTTGTATATCTGTTCTTCATCCTTAATTTCAGTTGAGAATAATTTGAAAACTGCTTTGTCTTGCAATGGTACAAATTCACAGATTAATTTATCCTAAACAGGTATATAATATATTGCTTTTGCAGCTGAATTCCATGGCCTTTGGGAAAGTCTTATATATGACATTGAAGTAAAATCACATGTAAGTTGAAAATTACTAACAGTTACAACTGCTTGAGAAGAAGTAAGAGTTGAAATGTAGCCTGTTTGAAGTTTGCCGCATCCCATGGAGATGTTATTTGGAAATCACCAGCTCAAAAAATCTTGATATAACTTGATAGCTACATACTTCTCTGATGTATACTTGAAAGAAGGTAGAGCTGGCATTTGGAGATTAAACATCATACCTCAGACTTACATCAGTATGTACTACTGTGATGTCAGCTCTGCAAAAAATCTCAATTTCCCTGTGAAACTGGGTTCAGTGATGCTTATGCCACAAATTATAAAGAATTTCTTCATATGCATTGGCTTATTTAAAGAAACTAGAAGTTTAACAGCTGGAGGTGTTGTTTTGATAGCAAATTAAAACTTCTCAGAAGGTTTTCACTTTTGCTTTAGACATATTCATCAGCCTGCATGAAGTAACCAATGAATGTTCTGTAGAACAGGGTAGAAATTCACTTTATTAAAATCCAGCACCTTGTTTTAAGCCTCATTAATTTCATGTTTTTCTAGAAGGGGAGAATAAAATTGGTGGAAAAAAATAACTTCAAAGAGACTTAGAAAAAATGTATGCAGCATTCTTCGAAATCAGTTCTCTATTTCTCCACTGTATAGGCCCCAAAGCATCTGTTGCGTCTTTGGTGTGGGGTTTTTTAAGGATAAGGCAATTTTGGTGGCTTGCTGTCCCTAAAATAGAAGTGTATTGCTATCCGCTGTACTGGTAGTGCTTCCCTCTTACTGGCGCTCTTGTTACCTTGCAGTAAACTGACTGAAGAAACTAAATCACTAAAAGTGTTCATTAACTTGTTTATAATACCATAGCTACAGTATTCTCACCTAAGTCTTTTTATTTATTTATTTTTATATATAGTAAAGCAAAATATCCAGTGATTATACTTTTTAATTTATAAGGTAGACATCAGTTAACACATCAACATTTGCCTAATTTATGGAACTGCTTTCCAAATCATCTGTGAAATGACAAGACTAATTAGACTTACTGATGTACTAAGTAACAGCAAGTTGCTCACCATTGCCTTGAAGTGTGTGTTGGTAGAAAGAAGTGGTAGCTTTTAATGACTAAAATTATAACTCCATAGCTTCTGTAAAAGTAATTGTGGTGAATGTTTATTCTTTAAACGATGGACCTGGCTGAGTATGGTTGGGTTCTACAAACTCTGAAATAGTTGCTCTGAATTTTCAAAATAGTACATCAGTGTCAATATAATATTGAAAAATATGCTGGATGAAGTGCAGGGTTTTTTTGCTGTTCTGTAATTGCTCCATCTTGAGCATGAGATATTGCAGGAAGGCTATTTTGTTGTCCTCCTAAATGGATCAACAGCATATTACAGGTAATAGAAACAGAAAACAATATGGTGTTATTCAGGTGTTATTATAGGTAAAAATCAGTATAGAGTCACACCTGAAGTTCATATTTGTTTTGTTGGAAGATTTCTCTGCTTCCTAACTCTAGATAGTTCTAAAATGAAGTAGCATTATGTTTACAAGCAAGCATTCAGGGAAGTACAAGCAACTTACCTTATTTGGAAGGATAACCAATCTACAAGTTCCTTACGGTAGCTGATACAAATGTTTCAACAGAAAGGAACTAAAATGTGACAGGAGATGCTTTGTTTGGTGGGTTGACTACAACAAACTCAACAACTGTATAGCTGTACAACGTCTAAGCAGGACCTGGAGTCTGAGTCTTCAACTCTCTGTGCTTGGGCAGCTTGTGTTTTAAAGACACACTATAAGCTGGACAATGGAAAATGAAAATAATTTCGCTTCCTTAAAGCATTTCATTTATTCATGTAAAAGTTCTGGAACTCCATTTGTGCCTGATACATGCTATTCTTTTTCCTGAGGACAGGAAGGAAACTAATTTCCAATCTTTACAGAAAGAAAATTTGCCTATGACTAAAAGATGTGAGGCCAGTTCTTTTTTTGTTAAGAGTACTTGATGGGCACAATTAGGAGATTGCTTCTATGCTTCTATTTGTAAATGTATTTGCTGATATGTCTCTAATTCTTGTGTTTCTTTTTCTTCAATTAGTTACTTGATTATGTGGCGACAACATTACTGTTTTCTGACAAAAATGTTGACAGCAACCTGATATCATGGAACAGAGTTGTTTTGCTGCATGGTAAAAATGATCTGTCTTAAATCAAGTAGATTCACTGTCTATCTGGTTATACCTTCCTTCTGGGAAAACTTGTATCACACTTCTGTGTAGTGAGATTAGATGATCCAAAAGATTCTCTCCATAATATACATTTAGATCAAATATAATGTCAGAATTAAATCAAAGTTCACATGCACTGTGTTTTGCAGGAATTTAAATTCTAAAATTTATAATGTAGTGGCAATTTTTTTTTTAATTTTCATTTTTAAGTTGTATTATTGCTTGTTTTAGATAAAGTGCAAAAATAATGTAAATTAGGACATTAGGAGCTATGTATTAGTTACAGTCCTATTACAGTACTAAAAATTTGTTATGGACTTATAAAAACTTTTGAGGAAACGGGGAAATCAATCTGTGTGTTGTATTTTTAACATTGTGTGATCTGTTGCCAAGTGTGAAGGCAGTACTGCTAATTTAGTTATTTTTGTACTATTTTAGTGAAGCTGTAATCTTCAGTCAGTCTTAGCTTATTGTGGAGGTTATACCATAAACGAGATCACATCAACTTAATCCATTTTCTTGCAAAATGCAGCTTGCCATTGTTTGATCACAATTTTGTCATCAAGACTGGTATTCAGAAATAAAAGGTCATAGTGGAAATGTTTGTTACGAGTGTTGGTTATCCTTAAGTTATTGCTATTCATCAGTTTAGAAGCTGCAGGATGTTTTTGTCTAAAATACTCAATATATTTATGATACATATATTTAATGTTAGTAATAAACTCATTATTGTGGTCACAAAGAAGTTAATACTGGATAATCTACAACTGTTGTAGTGCAAAATGCACTTGTGCTAAAATGGCAGTACTGGCTTTGAATGAAAGCACTGTCATCTGGTTGATGTTATCAGTTTGTCTATCACCCACACATCATCTTCTATACATTCATACTGTGTTTAACTATTCTTCTTCTTGTCTGTTTGGAGAGGGTCTGTGTGGCTCTTCCATAGGGTGTCAAGCTAGATCCAAAAGGTTTGTCTCAGAGCATACTTCCTAAGATGCTCTGGGTTGTCACAAGGTAGAGATTTCTGAGAAAGTGGACAGCTGATCAAACTGGGCATGATATGTTTCTGTTTTGCATGTTAAAAGAGTTTGTTTCAGGAAGATATAAGTTTAAGCATAACACTGATTTTTGAGAATGCTAATAAGCGTCATCCCTGCTAGGGTGATACACTCTGCCGCTGTTGCTGTTGAGTATTTTAACTTTACGGTGTCTGCATATAAGCTATTACACTAACTATACTAATAATTGAAAATTATATAAATTCAGAGCTCAACTCTAGGACTGTAGTGGGGTAAACACCAATACTTGGTGTTTACAATTATTGTCTGCTGCATTTTATTCTACAATTAGTGCTGTAATGAAATACAACAGTTAAAAATATGTTGCATGTCATTGACATGTTGCAGATTCTGTGTAATGTATGGATTTGATTTCAAACCAGGCCCTCCTGGAACTGGCAAAACCTCCCTCTGTAAAGCATTGGCTCAGAAACTGACAATTCGACTGTCATACAGGTGACCATTTTTGGAAGTTTTTCACTTTTGTTTACTATTTTTAAGTGTTCTTTTTCAGTAGCCTAAAGATTTAATATTTGATTTCAAGTAACTGGTGCTAAATGCTAATGTTTATAGTTCTTTTATAGTGCACTTGGCTAGCAATAAAATTGATCTGATAGAGACACTGGTTAGGATATTTTAATGCCTTTAAAATGTGTAATTAATTGTGCCCAGGTATTTAAAATTCCAGTGATGATTTAGTCATTAGTTTGTGCTCACATTGTACATCAAGGAATAATAAAGGACAAAGTATCACAGAGTATCAAACCTGCTATTTGTATCTTCATGTTCAAGAAAGCCTATTTTCAATAAGTAGTGATTTTGTAACAAATTTGTTTTGTACTTGGATTGTCTGCCACAGTCTGCAGAGGTCAGTCTGTATATCAGACAAGTAATGAGAGTTAGCCTTAAACTACATAGCACCTTCACAAATGTATATTAAAAAAATAGATGTTATATAAAATACTAGGTGTAGGATGAATAATATTTACTTATTGGAGTGATCTGACTCTATCCCAAGCTGAATTTATGATAAACATGGGCTACATAATGTGTGGTTATTTTGTCCTAAGGATATCCGTGCAGAGCTAAGTAAATAAGCCTCATCCTTTTATATGTTTTCTTGCTATACTGAACAAAGTCTTACATGAACAGAAGAATGAGGCCATTGCTATGGTAACTGTTACTTAAACTATATCTAAATAGCACCTGTTCTAATGAAGGAATTCTGATAGCAATTTAGTATAAAGTTTTCTAGTGAGATGCATTTCTGGAAATGACAAACTCAAAACAGGTATTATGTTTTGAAAAGTAAGTAATTTAAAGTACTAATTCACAGAATTCCAGAGTTGAAATGTAGGGAATGAGACCTGCAGAAGTTAATGATATCACTGACTTTTATTTACAATACAGTTGATACTTTTTTTTCCTTTCATACTTTAGGTATAGGTATGGACAGTTAATTGAGATAAACAGCCATAGCCTTTTCTCTAAATGGTTTTCCGAGGTATGTGTTGATGTAGCCAATTAAGTAGACTTTGTGTTTTAGAAATTACACTGTTGTATAGAGCTTGTTTCATAAAATAAGTGTGTACACCACAGATTATTCAGAATAATGAATGTGTTTGGGAATCCTGAAAGAGAAGCTATATTAGAAAGTTACTTTAAAAAAAAAGTGTTTTCATCTTTAAATATGGTAAGGCATGGAAAGTTGTCTGATAGGAAATAATATGCATATGGTGTCTTCCTAGAGTGGCAAGCTTGTAACCAAGATGTTCCAGAAGATTCAAGAGTTAATTGATGACAAAGATGCTCTTGTATTTGTACTGATTGACGAGGTATGATTCTAATACCATTGATGAACATAAAAAGTGACAGAAAGTAAATTGATGGGAGGGAAATGTGGTAATACTCATTCATAAAGAACAATAAAAGCATATTTATGCTTTTCATAAGTTACATAACCTTCTGCAGAAGAGTAAACTTTAATCTTTATTGCTGCAGATTCGGGAGAAACAGTATGATTTAACAGGCATATTCCAGCTGAAAATGAAGTGTAACCTATCTTGGTAGAACTTCCCTTGCCACTGTGTGTTTCCAAGTAGAGTATTGTTTTAAACTTTGAAGTAGCCTAGATTTATATTAATTGTGCTCTTACGTATGTTGTAAAGCTCTAAAAAGCATTATTATGGTTCAGTTCGTTGTCTAGATTCTCTTCAGACTTATATTCATAAGCAACTTTGTATGTGCCTTTTCAGCTTTGTTATATTGGAGTTCCTATGGGGAAGCTCATTCTAAGTTCAATGTATTTATTACTCTGGTGTCTGTGTGTGTCCCCCTCCCAAAATTTAATGAAAATGAAAAACAGCCTCTGTTCTGCTGCCTAAACAGGAATTTCACTTATTACACTTTGTTTCCTTGACATTCCTTTTTTTCTCCATATGAATTCCTACTTAACAGAAGATTGTAAAGATGAAGTTTTAGATATCAGACACAAGGTTTCCAAGGTATATTGTTTGGGTTATTTGCTTGCTGCCAGCACTCCAGATGTGCAGTCTTTTGTAGGGGTTTTTTTTGGTGTTTGGTGTTATTTCTTTCTTGCTTTTTTTGTTAGTTTGTTTGGGTTTTTTTGTAGGTAGAAAGCCTCACGGCAGCCCGCAGTGCCTTCAAGGCAGGCACAGAGCCTTCAGATGCTATTCGTGTGGTGAATGCTGTACTGACACAAATAGATCAGATTAAAAGGTAAAATCATATTACTGCAACAGTAAAATGTAATTGACAATTTCAGGATTCCTGAAATTCCTGCTAAATCTTAATTCCTACTTGGAATACTAAACCAAATTGGTTAGTGAACTATTCTTTGTTAATGATGCTAGTTGTGAAAGGAGATAGGAGTAATCCAACAGAATATTTTGCATGTAACTGAGTGAACAATCAGATCTACCGATGGTATACTTCCTTTGAAGCTAGGGAGAGATACAGGACAAATGGTCATGATATCTGCTTGGAGATACTTGACTCTGTTCACAGAAAGAAAGGTGCCCTTGTATTTGGCCCTGTCTTGCGGCTAATTAAAAGTGGCTTGTACATATGTACAAGTTCACAGGCTTCATCTAAAATTAGCTATGGTTACGAATGTTCTTGCAGTATTTGTTAGAGCAAGGAGATGTTACTTCTCTTTTAAGCTCACTCCAATGTCATCCACAGTTAGAATGTGTCCCATTGCCCGTTAAACTATATACTTTCTACTGAATTGAAATGGAAAACATGTAGATTAAAGGTTCAAATTTATGAGTCTTCTTTTAATGTTTTTTTCATGACAGAAACTGTGCCAGTAGGCTCTAGATAGTTATTGTATATTCACTTCTAAAATAGGGTTAGAGAAACTATGGACACTTGAGAAAAAGCTGAAAGAGATTATGCATTAAAATAGGTAGGTGATAATTGGCCAAGAGCTTCAGATAATTTAATTTCTGGCTGACAAGTATGATGTGACTATGGGATGAAATGGCTTGAGTCATAAGAAGGAGGGTATTGATCTGCCAGTCAAAAAAGGAGTTAATTCTTCTATACGCGACCTGAAAATTTGCTTTTGTCTTGAAGGCATCCCAATGTAGTTATCCTGACTACTTCAAATATTACGGAGAAAATCGACATGGCTTTTGTAGACAGGGCTGACATAAAGCAATACATTGGACCTCCATCCACTGCAGCAATATTTAGAATATACCTTTCTTGCTTGGAAGAACTGATGAAGGTAATATTTTGAAAGCTACATTGTGAAATGTCCTATTTTAATACATTTGACATTTTAATAATACTTCCTAAATAATAAATCCACACAAATATTTTCGCTCTTACTGTAGAATTTAATTTTCAACGTATGTAAGTTTTTCATACAGCAGTGTATAACTTTTCTTTCTAGTGTCAAATAATATATCCTCGACAGCAGCTTCTGACGCTCAGGGAGCTAGAGATGATAGGCTTCATAGAAAATAATGTGTCAAGGTTAAGCCTTATACTAAAAGAAATCTCAAGGTAAGATTCTGAAATTCTACTTATTATATGTGTATATAATAATGAGTTGTGGAATGATATATAAAAGTGATGGAATTTCTTAAGAGCTAGAGTTCTGAAACGTTTTGATATTTTTCTGTTAGGGTTGGTGCAAAGCCTTTCAGGTTACAAAAAGTGGATGCAATTGGGGTTTGCCAACAATTCTTAGTCTCAGATCTGGCTTGACCTAGTACTGCTTCTGGTTTCTGCTCTGCCCTTTGAAGTTCTCTTGACAAATTGCTGGCTGGATTAGTGAAATGCCGTAAGTTTCAGTGGATATTGTGAATTGTAATGCAGTTTAGTGGAATTAGCGTTGGCCTTAATTCCCTCTAAAAAAGTGTCTTGGAATGCCTTACAATCTACTGTCAGTTTTTAGCATCAAGATATAAGTGAACAGAAGCAAAGAGGAAGGGAGTGAAGTGTAAATGGAGAGTGTTACGATTTGCTGAGTATACTGGTAGACCAAATAGTTTTTCACTGCAGTTATTGAAACAATAAAAAATTATATTCATGATATCAAGCAATTTTTTTTCCAAAGTGCTGGTGCCTATGAAATAAAATAAAATAACATTCATGAAGTCAAGAAAGTGTGTTTTCCTTCTGTTCTTGAAGTATGCAATCTTAACCAGTAGGGAGTGAAGTAGAAGTAAGTTTTTCCAGGCATCGAGTTTTGGGTTCTACATACACAGGTGGTGCTTGGAGGGGACAGAAGCGTATATCAAGTAGGTAAGGTAAAGGAAGCTGTATGTAAATTGGGGAAAGAAGGAGATAAGCAGGAGATGTGAGGACCAGCCTTCAAAATAAACTTTTCAAGTCCTTCCAAGAGTGGATGGAAGATTGTGTCTGTACCAAACCCTTTCAGTGTAGACATTCCTCCAAATCAATGAGCTGTGCCACAGTGATGTTACGGGCGTCAAGGAGGCTTTGGCGGGCAAATGTGACTCAGCTATTTCTGTACCCTTGCTTGCTTTTCTCTACTGTATAGCCTTTCATAGGCTGAAGTTGTCTGTTCATTTCCTGCTTCTGCTAAAAGTGCTGCAGGTGGCCTGTTGAATTGTGATTTGAGTTTTTTTACAGCAACTTATGAGAGAAACATAGAAAAAGGAAAGCTCTTAAGAGTGGATATTCAGCATTTAATCAGCACTTATCTCTATTTTACTATAGAAGAAGTGAAGGCCTTAGTGGCAGAGTCCTGAGAAAACTTCCTTTCCTAGCACATGCACTTTATATTCAAGTAAGTTTATTACATTCAAGTAAGTTTATTATATTAATGATATTTTGGTTTGGTTTTGAGACAGTTGGGAAGGCATTTGGACACTGCCTGAAGGAAAAGATTGGGCCTAAACCCCCCTTTTAATCTAAATTGCGCTATTTCTGCAGCTTTGTAGTCTGAAACAATTTTATGCTGCCAATAATTTAAAACGAGAGTGAAAAAGATGGGTGGGATTTACCTGTCCAACAGCATTCTACTTTTAATTAAATGTTGTGACAGAACATTAGTATTGGTTCTCTGATAATCTCTGGCTGAAGGAAAACCCTCTGCCAGTTTATAAATAATATGAATTAGTTAAAAAACTTTTTGAAGCATATGCACAATAATAGTAATTGATTTAAGACGTTGCGTAGTTTGACTTTGACTTTACAGTGCCAGCTGGTTTAAAATAAACCTGCAGTTTTCTGGTTTGTAGCATTTTGAAAATTTTGTAACATGGCAGTCAAATATTTCTCTTTGAAATACTGTGATTTGTATGTAAATTATTATGAATGCCTATTGCTGTAGTGTGTCTAACAAAATGTTCTCTTATTTTCAGTCCCCCAGCGTTACAATGACAACATTTCTTCAGGCTCTTTCACTTGCAGTAGACAAACAATTTGAAGAAAGAAAGAAACTTGCAGACTGTGTGTGACCCTCTACTGTTTTGTAGTTATCTGTATTGTTAACACTGAAAAATACATATTTTTCATATAAACTGTGCAACTTCTGTGCATCTGCAAAATCAGTTGTCAACACCTTAAAAAACCTGGAATGCCTAATATAGTTTTTCAAAACATTCATTAATAAACAATTAAGAAATATTACAGCATATTTTTCAAAAGCTTTATTTCAAATGCCAATAAGAGGATTGTAAAAAATTTGTGTTAAAAGTTACGTTTCATCTTTTACAGTTATTAAAAGTGGGCAGACTTCTAGTCCTTGTTTCTTAACTTTCTAGCCATGCATCAGTTTTTATACTTATGATTCTTTTATATTTTTAATAGCAATAGGAATTAGGTTTTTGGATCTTCTGCCATAAATGCACTATTTGTTATTGCTTCTGAAATAAAAAACATGAAACTGGGAAGGATTCAAAGTCCTCAGTGATGGCCCAGACCTGACATCTCTTTATCTTGAAATTTAATGATAAGTGTTACCTCTTTTTTAACTATATCAGATTCAAAAGTTTAAAATCAAGAGATCACTTAATTGCATTTTTTAATACTACTTCTTTGTGATGTTGCAAGGATGCAAACCGGAGGGACCATGTTTTCTCACTGAAGAGCAACTACAATGTGTAAGAAAGGTTCTTTAAAATGCATTAAGTTTGGCTTTGTTTTGTTTTATAAACATGACATAAAAGTCATAAGTCATCTGTGGAGAAAAATATGTTGTAGTGCAAGACCCAGGAAATGTATGCATCCAGTTCCTAAAGGAACAGAGTCAACTTCTATATTGTAACTACATATCTTATATAATATTGGTTGCAAAACTGTCAGCTCTTTCTTTTGTATTTGAAAGTATTTTATCTGCAGTCAACTGAAAGAATGAAACCTTAGGGGAGTTTCCAGATCAGAAGTTTACTTTTTCTTAAATGAAGATAGTGAGATTTAAGTTGATGATATCCAGTTAATGCATGCCTCTTAGCCATTGGTATTTGAAATATATGAATGGTAGTGCATTTTGTTACTTCTTTGTTTGTATTTTTAAATCAGTGTTACACCATACATTCATGAGATGGAAGGTTTTGTCATGAGTTTTATTGATGAACACTATAAACTGTGCATTAAAAAATTGCACAGAACTTGTCAAGTGCTATTTTTTTATGGCATCTATACTTATGTAAAGAGCGCTTCTTTGTTAAGCTTGCTTAAGTGTCTCTTCATCATATTACTTTAAAAAATAATAAATATTAGACCCTATCCATGCCCTCCACACTAAAAAAAAGGGGAGTGTGGGTGAGAGAAGATTGTACCAAATTCCATCATTTGTAATTGTGTACTCTTATTTTTCCCACAAACATTGTTTTGGAATACTGGTACATGCAAGAAACTGCCATAAAAGCCAGGTATGGGAAGACTACTGAGAGGCAAAATATTAGACAGACTCTAGTCCCTTGTGGATTTGTGGCTTTTAAAGTAAAGAGATTTAGAGACTTAAAGTAATTATTCATTCAGTACAGGTACATCATATTATGTGTGTCTGTCTTGATGCTCCGTGTAATAGGTATTGGAGTACATCCATGATAATGCAAAAGCATGGAATTACCTTCTGGTCTGGATTTGAGATTTTTGAGAACTGTAGTGGCTCCACAAACTGCAAGTGTTTGTGTATGTGTCGTTGAGGCTATGTAGACACATTTCCTCTGCTTTGAAAGCAGACCTTACTAGCACTGCTCGTTTCGTCTTTTTGTAGACTCGCTGATTGTATCAAGGCTATAAAAACTGTGAAGACCAGCTGTTCTGCAGTTTACTCCTTCTCATTCCTTCATCTGAGATCATGTCCTTGTCCCCAGTCATATAGTTTACCTTTTTCTTAGGATTTCATAGATATTTTGAGGATTTCTACTCCAAGTAGGACACACTGGTATTCTGAGAGTTGAGCAGAATTTAGAGACCATTTTTAGTACACGTAATTTTTTTTATTAATAATACATGGATTTGTGCTACAGCTGACAATAGTTTAATATTTTATTAAAATTCTAGCCAACTAATTCTGATGAGTGATGTATTTTAGGTAGTAATTCTAGAAAGAAAATTCACACAATCAGGGAGGCTTATTTCTCCATGTTTTCAAGTTGTGTGGAAAGTGCTGCCTTGCATTCCCTGCGTAGTATGAACATTTTGGACATTTTTAGTTCAACACAAATTCTAAAGACTTTGTATCTTTGAAATGACTCACCTTGAAACAGGTTGTATTTGTCTTGGAGGGAAGTATTTTCCACTCCTTTTGCTGAAGATACATTCCTTTATATTCAAGACTGCAAAATGAAACTAGGCAAAGAACATAAAATGCAGAGCCTTACTAAGTATAGGGCGATTCAGCTGGAAGAGGGTGCTTCGGAGGTTCTACACTGAACTGTTTCCATCTTGTATTTAATGACCATCTACTCTGAAGTATGCACATTTTCTGCAGAACAAACAGACGGTAATATCAGCCACCGTGGAATCTTATTTAGCCCTTTTCTGCAAACATAAAAATTTTATTTTGATGCAGATGGAGAAGCTTTGTTCTCTGCTTGGATTGTCTTATGGATTTCCAGGACTGCTATAAGGAAGGACACATTGGATAAGAAGAGTCCTGAGGGTAATCCTCTCCCTCAGCCAGTGCAAGTCAATCACATGCTCAAATGCAGTAACTGTGACTTTTTTTCACAGGAGGCTCGGTGACCATGCATTAATCTTTCTTTCCCTGTTCAGTTAATAGTTATATGGAGGTACTAGGCCAGGTACAATCCCAGAACAATTATTTTGTTTTCAAACATAACCATAAATTAAAACAACCATCTATTAGCACACACACAAATTTCTACATTGCCGTTAATAGATTGCTTCTAATGCAGCTCAAAGCCACTAGATGGCAAGCACGGATCCTTGAGTTGTAGGAAGTCGTGTGAGAACGGGAAGACTAACTGGAAGTTTCAAAAGCCCTAACAAACGACACTTTGCTACAGACAAAATCGCTTTTCAAAGTGTAATGTTAGCTGTAATGTAATGTAACACCGTAGAATTTCTCTGCTTAGTGTTACAGAGAGATTCTGGGATATAAAATGTTTTGCAAATAAGAAGCTGCTGCTGCAGAGTTTGATCCAAAGATTAGAAACTGTGTTTTCCACACCATAGCAGAAGTTATTTTGTACTGTAGTTTAACCATCTTATCCACTGGGTGGTGGGTTTAGAAAAACATCCTGAATCTAGGTCACTATAAGCATAGATGATGAAATTCTGAGCATGGTGAAGGCAAAGATTTTCAGCATAGCATGTTAAAACGCATGGAATGTGGGATTTTATAATAGTTATGTCATCCTGAAATAGCGAAGTAAAATCTTTGGGTTTTGCTTGCAAAAAGCAGATGTAGACCCTTTGCTAAGCTGAGCACTGCTAATTTTATGAGATCTTTCTGTGACTAACATTTTTCCAAGCAGTTAAAAGTGTTCATTTCTGATCTAGATCCTATGACATGATTTTCAAAATTGGAGGAGAGGATGTTGAAGCAGGAAGGCTTTTATTACCCAATTTATCGACAGGAAGTTATACAAAGACAGTGATTTTTCTAAAATGAATCTTAAACATTAAATAACTGAAACTTAACTGGTCCTGTTTCAATGGCTCACTGTCAGTGCAGTGTTGCACTTAATAATTTTCAGTTTGGACAGAGATGAGAACCCAGTGGAGGAGAGACAAGGCCAGACACTGAGAACAATACAGTGACTTTAAAGCAAGTTTCTATAAGTCAGCAGAGGATTTGTATTTATTTAATTTGTTTAGATGTTATATATGTGTTCGTAAGAGTTGAAAATAATGAAGTTGATGAGGTTTGCTAAAAGGAGTTGAGTAATTTGATAAAGAGTGAGAACGTAGATACATGCATTTTAAATCAGGCATCTGGGGTTGTGTGTCAAAACTGCTGAGTCTGAGACAAAATTGCCTTGTCTACTAATTTTAATGATGGTACATTGAATTCTCTAAGGATCATCTCTAAGTATAAAGGAAAAATGACGAAAATCATTAAATAAGTGAATTAAAGAAGCATTTATTTGCTCAACTTCAAGCCACATGATGTTATATTTCATACATAATAAGCCTTTATTAGAACAGGGTTTGAAGGTCCAGTGAAGTCTTCTGGGTAGACTTGAGTAAATAAAATCATTGTATAATATATAAAGCTGTGGTATTCTGTCCATTAAGTATGAAATATATACTTTGGAATAATTCTCTCCTTTTACTTAATAAAAAGTACACTTAAATCATAATCCTTCTGTTGGCTTTGTTTTGTGCCATGTGAAGAAATCCACTATTGCATCTTTGCTCTGACATCCTCTGAATGCATTTCTGGACAAGTTGATTACCTTTTAGTTGCCCCAATTTTCTTACCTGTGATTTTAAATTCATCTGCCCTCTTAAGGTGTGCTCAAAGGATATACCACTAGTCAACATTTGTTTATGTCTAATTTGTCTCCTAAGTCATTCAGGGAGCAGGAGTGGTCTGTGCCACTCCTGTCCACTTTCACCAAAAGACAAGAGTTAGGATGCTTGGTAGTGTGATTTCTCTACAGAATTTCTAGCACTGACTGTCACTACCCTGCATTGTCTTTTACTAGTCATGCTGCCATAGAGCATCTCTGCTGCTGCCAAGATAAACTCTCTAGTAAGAAGCTTCCAACTTTTTACCATCTTTATACAAGTTGATAGGGGAAATAGCATTTCCAGTAGAATGCCCAAGCTTGACTATAATACTAGTAGTCATAGCAAAACACCTTTAACCCTCTACATTGCTGCAGATCAACTCAACCCAAAAAGCAGGATGCAATCTGCTTTCTTCGTTTCTAAGTCTTCATGGATTCTCGAGGCACTAAGATAGTAAGGATGGATAGAGCTTGTTTCCTTATAACTTGTTACCAGTTTGACCTATCATGCTAATGAACAATGGCAGGATTCAGGCAGGGACCACAGACAGTGCTCCAGAAGTGTCTTTTTTCTTGCTGCTGGTCTCAAATTAGCTAAATAGTTTAAAGGAGTTCAATTTATAATGAAAGGCTGAAAACAAGAGTGTCTATGAAGGGATCAAATCCAAAAATCAGAATTTTCTAAATGGAGTAAAATTCCAGAAATTAATTTCCAAGTCTAGCCCATAAACAAACAAACAAAAAAACCCCACAGAATAGTCATGAAAGTGGCACAAAGTAAGGTAAATTATTCCAGTACACTTCTTAACAATTTATTTTGCTGTTTTATATCTTGAGAGCATTTACATCTTGCATGGATGAATTGGTATTAGCCAGAAAACAAAACAAACCCCCTCAACTTGTCTTTTTTCTACTGAGGAGCTGCCATTCATGAACAGCTGCTGTTTGCTGGCATTCATGGAGAGCTGCAGTTCACAGCTACCCTGCTGCAATTTGCAGCTGCCCAGGCTGCCCTGTTTGCAAATACCTGCCATTTGCGAAGTGCTGCTGAATAGAAGCTCCTGTCTCAGTTATGTCACAGTTTATGTCATAGTTTTGTCACAATCTGTGTCACAGTTACAGATGGAAACTTAGATAGTAACTTTTTGAATCAGATCATGTATACTTTTTAATATCAAATCACGAGCTGTTTCTTCTCTTATGGATTCCTTGAGTAACCTTTCCAGAATACTTTGTTCTGATGTCACAGGCTCCTACTGATTCTTTTTCCTTCATTCTTGACATGTCTGTTTACCAATATTCTCATTTAAAAGTAGGTGTTCCAATTACTCTATATTATTTCCTAGGTTTCCTAAATTTTTGTAGGAAAACTTGTTTTTAGAGGTTGTCAAAGTTTACTGCAAGACAGCAATAAACTATGGCAGATGCTCTCTGTTAACCCCTCTCACCCTCACCACTAAAGAAAGGTGGTAGAAAGGAAAAGGGAGAGAGACTTGCAAGCTGGAAAAGTTTTAAATGCTTTACTAATGCTACTAATAAATACAGAAAATGGTACAAAATATACAAAATCAATCTTGAATTTCCCAGTAGCACAGGGTTGCCTGAGGGAGCTGAGTTGGTGTCACTCCAGCGGCTGCAGGGCAGGCATCCGGAAGTCCTGGGCTGGACCGCACAGTAAGCTGGAACTGGATTGAGGGATGCAGGGTCTGGAACCAGGCCTCAGATCACAGGCACGACAGGCAAGGTCCTCTTGAGATGCCAGCCATGATTGAAGAGAGCGAGACCCTTGTGATCTCCCTCTTTTATAGGGTGTATGACGTGTATGGGGTGGAATATTTAGTTGGTCAATTTTAGTCACCTGTTCAGTTCGCCCCTCCTTGCAAATATGCCCCTCTCACTTATGGGATGTGCATTTTTATCAGTAACGTTGCATTCCATTTACATTATCAGCTACTGTCTGCAAAAACATGCAGCCAAACTCGGAAAAGTGCCGTTACTTAGAAGAACTTAGCTGAAAGGAAAATTCACTAAAAGAGAAATTGGTCTTGTTTTTAACAAAACCAGGGCAGGAACCTACCTCAAGTAGCAATGCACCTAAAAGGAAACAATATCCCAGGTAATGTTTCCCACTCAGAAAAAAAGCTGTCTAGGGGACAAGGTTAGTCTAAGAAAGCAGGCCCTGGATCTAATAGTTAGAAGATTATCCTGTCAACTCTACTAGCTGAATGAAATATCAAACAGACTTTGAAACTAAACTCAAATATTTAGCTGCTTGCTAAGGTGTATTATCGCTTTTTGTGGCTGTTTCCAATCCTAACAATTATTTTCCTAACTGTATTTTATTGGTATAAGGCTGGGTTCTTTTCATAATCTTGCCTTTAAATTCTGTCCAGTCTGTAAATATACATAAAATACTCCTAAAAACTACCTTCTGGTTGCTTTGGGAAATAATCACACACCACCTGCACTAATCAAGTTATTAGTGTATACTTGTTTATACTTCAGCTGACGTATTTTCTTAAGATAGAGCCTGTGGACTCATCTCCCTCAGACTGCAAAGATCTTGGTATAGGGTACTACTAGAGGCAACCAGATCTGGTGAAATTAACAACTGTGGGTGGGTTATAGGGTGTTGGCAAGCAGCTTTATAGTAGAAAGGGTTGATGACTCGGGAACACTCCAAAAACTTTCACAAATTCTAATTCAGAAGAGCATTTATCTGGAGTACTTCAGTACGGTCCTTTGCTTGAGATCAGGCAACTACTTCTGTTCTTAAAGTTCGGTGCCAAGGTTAAGTTTTTAAAGGACATAGATCCAAAGATTGTGGCTGTCTAAAAGAGTTCTTGTAGTAGATTTTTTTTAAGCATCTCTTTTGTCTAATTAACACATCTGTAAAGCATCTTTTCAGAGCTGCTCTGCCTCCTCCTCTCCCTGTAGTCCAGAGAAGACTTGAGTTTCTAATGGGATTTTAAAAAAATGACAACAGAAAAATTGTCACGTGTGCATAGAGACACTAAGGTATGTTTCAACTATTGACTTAGTTGTATTGCTTTTGTTCCTTTCTGTTTCTTGAATTACATCACTGTACATCCCTTTTGACATTATCAGAGAAGTTGTATGACCTTGAAAATATATTTACAAATAGATATGATAAAAGGAACTTTGATAACATTTCTTGTCCCCAAAGATGTATAAGCACCTGAAATCTTAAAAAAACCCCACCTGAAATCTTAAAAAAAATAATAAAAAATAATAGTTTCTTAAGCATTCTGGGAAGATTCTCACTCAGGCCAAGGAATTATGCAAAGCAGACACCAGGACTGGTGGGGTGTGGCAGTACATCAGAAGCTGTACAACATCACTGGAAGGTGCAGAGCAAAAAATCTGCACAAGTTAATATTTCTTTGTACATACAAATACTGAGATTATTTTTATGAATAAATACTCAGATTGTTGATATGAACCAGAAATTTTCCCATAAAGGTGATAATTAGGCGAATAACCAATTTACACAAGCATATATATGAGCCTCTCTGACTGTGGTAATCATACCCTGCAAATTAGATGAATGACTGCACAAGATTTTTCAATAGCAGAGTGTGCAGCTAATCTAGGTAAAAACTCACTGACTTAAACTTTGGATCATTATAATTATATAATTATAATTTCTCAATAAAAGCATTTGGAAAATCGACAGAGAAAGCAGGAAGACAGAGACAGCAAGACTGGAGTCTTAGGGGGGACAGTATTAGTTTGAGAATTCTGTGTAGGAGGTTTAACATTTGTTCTGCTTTCCTCTTTTCTCTCAGGAATTTAAAACAAATATTGGGATGGTGCCATGGGAACTAGAACATTTGCTTTTCTGGAAGCCCTCTTTTCTGCATTAAACTGCTGCCAATAACTGTTCTAATATTCAATTCTTACTTGTAGATGGCTTATTAAATATAATATAGAGAAAAACTTCGGAAACCAAACAGTAAGTTATGCAAATTTTTTTATATAGCTAAATCACTGAACCTTTGGGGAGTGCAATCTAGCTCTAAAGGGAATAAGAGGTTTGTGTCAACTGATGGGTCCTTTGTCAAGGAAACCAAGAGTTAGGTACAGTTATTCTGAAGTTTTCATACTAGAAATCTGAATTGCATTATCCACAGCAGGGATAATTCTAAAGAAACTAACTACAAACAGGTTTCTCACAAAAAAAAACCCCAACCCAAACCCAACAACAAAAAAACAAACCAAAAACCAACCAACCAACCCAAATGAAAACAACAAGGAAAAGTGGGTGGTCAGAAGCAGAATTGGTAAAATTGTCCTAGAAACATTAACTTTCTGCTAATGTTTTTTTCAAAGAAATGGGAAGACAAGAGTAACAATCGTTGACCTGGGAGGAGAAAAAAACCCCATACACACAAAACCAAAAAGCCCCAAAATGCTTCCCACACACCTAAGCTAGTTTTCCTGTCTTTTTCTGAAGAGGACGCTAGAAGGTAGCTAACTTTGCCAGGCCTCAGAACCTGGGGGAAATCCTGCTATCTCAGCCTGTCAGATGCAAAACTGCAGCAGCTCCATGTCCCCAGGTCTAGCCAGCATTGAGACTGAGCATGTATGCCCAATAGGACTATTAATACAACAGACCTCATGGATCATGACAGATGGAAATACTGTCTGGTTTGAAGTTTGCTAGCATTCATGTACATGATCAAGCACATCCATGAAGAAAATTGCTAGGATCAGGATTTAATAGTTCAGGGCAGAGTACTGTGGTAGCTCTGTCAGACAAGTATACTGAGCAGTCATCTGTTCACATGCAGCTGACTTATCCAATTTTCCTTCAATTTTGCCACACTTGCTCCTCCCAAATACATCTTTGTCACTGCCTTTCCTCAACTTTGATCCTTCCCTTTAAATATACCATAGTAAGTTTCATATGATCCCCAAATTCTCTTCCCCCTGTATACAATAACCCATACACCCTAGTCCTATACCCTTTTGGGCAATGACTTCCACAAGACATTCTGGGGGAGAGTTTCCGCCATCAGGGGGTTTCACTTAATGGTGAAGGTACACCGAGGAAGTATTGGTCCTAACTCTAATCTGTGTGGACCAGAAAATTGTGCCCCTAGCTACTTCTATTCCACTATTCTATCCCATCAGCACTCACATTGACAGTGCTTGGAAATACCTGTCTATATGGAGGGATCACTGCATGCCTTGTAGAAGAGCAAGAAAGCAAGCAGGCAAGTAGGCAGAACCACAGTTGTCTTCTTTCTGTAAGTCACTCACATGTCACAGTTTGGGAACTTATGAGTGCTGCTGATTTAGTGAGTTCTTTTCCCTGTGAAATGCAGCCATTTTTTTTCTGCATCATGCCACTTGGTCTCTGGATACATCAGTTTGTGCACTGTCGAGCCTGGACGGGCTTTGTCGGGCCCTGTCCCACGCCATCGGGCTCTGTCAGGCCTTGTTGAGCTTTGTTGGGCTCTGTCAGGCTCTGTCGGGCCTTGTCGAGCTTTGTCTGACTCTGTCAGGTGATGTCTAGCCTGGATGGGCTTTGTCGGGCCCTGTCCCACTCTGTCGGGCTCTGTCAGACCTTGTTGAGCTTTGTTGGGCCCTGTCAGGCTCTGGCGGGCCCTGACGAGCTCTGGCAGGCTTTGTCGGGTCCTGATTGGCTCTGTCAGGCTTTGTTGGCCCCTAACAGGCCCTGTCCGGCCCTGTTGGGCTTTGTCGGGCTCTAATGGGCCTGTTGGGCCCTGATGGCCTCTGCTGGGATTTGTTGGGCTATGTCGAGCTTTGTCAGGCCCTGTCAAGCTCTGTCGGGCTCTGTCCTGTCAATATTTGATTTCAGGTTGACAATAAACTGTGGCAGATGCTTTCTGTTAATCCCTTCCCCTTTCCCTACCTCCTCAGCCTCCCCCTTCCCCACTAAGGAAAGGCAATAGAAGGGCGAAGAGAGGCAAAAAGAGAGAGGACTTGCAAATTGGAAAGAATTAAAAATGTCTTACTAATGCTACTAATAAAACAGAGAAAATAGCACAAAATATACAAAACCAATATTGAATGCCCCCGGCAAAGCTCAGCACTGCTCCAGCAGCTGCAGGGCAGGCACCTGGAAGCCCTGGGCTGAACTCTGCAGCAAACCAGAACTGGATTCAAGGACACAGGTTCTGTCCCTAAGCCTCAGATTTCAGGAACGACTGGCAGGGTCCTCCCCAGATGCTGGCAATAGTCGAAGAGAGCGAGACCCTCATGATACCCCACTTTTATATGAAGTATCACGTAGATGGGATGGAATACTTAGTTGGTCAGTTTTAGTCACCTGTTCAGTTCACTCCTCCTTGCCACTCTCACTTACGGGACGTGCATCCTTATCAGCGGCCTTGCATTCCATTGCTATGTCTGTTTACAAAAATATGTAACAAACTTCAGAAAAGTGCAGTTACTTAGAAGAACTTAGCTGAAAGGAAAATTCACTAAAAGAGAAACTGGTCTTGTTTCTAACAAAACCAGGACATTCCACCCCTTATTCCATACCATTCACGGCGTGCTTAGGTCTTATCAATACATTCTAATTAATCACTACTACCACAAATATATACACACATATGTACGTATATACACAGTTGTAATTCATCATTCTCTTAGTCCATGGACCATCCTTTTGAAAAGTTGATTAAGTTCATTTAGTTAATGACTTTAAGCTTCATTTATCACAACAGTCTCCCAGAGCAGGAAAAGTTGTATATGTAGTGCATCTCATGCCCACTGTTTGTGGGTTAAAGACATCAACTTTGAAGAAGTTGTCAGGTGCCATTCACTCTGGTTTCACCACCACTGTCTTGATCTGAAAGACACTTATTGAACACTGTTAGTATGGCATATAGCATCATGTAGCAATTAACATCATGCAGTTTAATATTGAATATTCTCACCTATAATCAGATCCCCTTGAGGTACCAAAACTTCTCCATCCTTAAGCATCACCCGCCAAGTGCTGCCACGTCCTTGGGCAAAAACAATCTCACAAATGGGCTTGCCTTTGCCTGAGGCAGGAATAACCCAGACTGCCTTTCCTAACATATTTTTCATGTGTGCTACAGGGACTTTTTCTCCTTCTACAGTATGTAGAATTTCTGATTGAGCGGGCCCAGCTTGATTGATCCTCTAGTGTTGAACAACCAAGTAGCTTTTGCAAAATGTGAATCCCAGTTTTTAAAGGTTCCACCACCCATTGCCTTTAGTGTAGTTTTTAACAAACCATTGTACCTTTCAAATTTCCCAGAGGCTGGTGCATGATATGAAATGTGATATACCCACTCAATACCATGTTCTTTGGCCCAATTGTCTACAAGACTGTTTTTGAAATGAGTGCCATTGTCTGACTCAATTCTTTCTGGTGTGCCGTGTCACCAAAGGACTTGCTTTTCAAGGCCTAAGATAGTATTCTGGGCTGTAGCATGGGGTACGACATATGTTTCCAACCGTCTGGTGGTTGCTTCCACCACTGTAAGTACATAGCACTTACCTTGACGGGTTTTTGGAAGCATAATATAATCTGCCAAGCCTCTCCGTACTTATACTTTAACCGTCGCCCCCCATACCATACAGGCTTTAACCGTTAGGCTTGTTTGATTTTGGCACATGTTTCACATTCATGAATAACATGTGAAAGTGTCCATAGTTAAGTCCACTCCTTGATCACGAGCCCATTTATATGTTGCATCTCTACCTTGATGCCCTGAAGCATCGTGGGCCCACCAAGTTAGGAAAAGTTCACCTTTATGTTTCCAGTCCAAGTCCACCTCAGCTACTTTAATCTTAGCAGCCTGATCCACTTGCTGCTTGTTTCGATGTTCCTCAGTGACTTGACTTTCAGGTACATGAGTGTCTACATGATGAACTGCAGCCTGCACTCTGTTGCTAAAGGAATAGAGAAAAAACGCATTAGCAATGTCAATTGTGGCATACCACTTGGCTGCCTTTGACTCCAGTTCAAATTGCAGTTCTAACACGTCAGGCACAGCAGCACTCAGTGGTGGTGTAACTTCATTCAGGCCACAAGAGTCTACTGTTAGTCTCCATTCGTCGCTAAACTTAAGCACTGGCCAAACTGGGTTGTTAAAAGGTGAGCAAGTCTCACTGATCACACCCTGGCTTTCCAGTTGATGAATCAACTTCTGGATAGGAATCAAAGAGTCTCGACTGGTGTGATATTGTCAGCGATACACCATCGTGGTAGCAATCGGCACCTGCTGATCATGAACCATCAGCAGCCCTACAAAAGAAGGGTCGTCTGAGAGACCAGACAGCTGTTCAATATTCTCAGTGTCCAGAGCTGCTATGCCAAATGCCCACTGATACCCTCTGGCTCCTTAAAATACCCTCTCCTAAGGTAGTCTATGCCGAGGATGCACGGAGCACCTGGGCCAGTCACAATGGGATGCTTTTACCAGTTTTTCCCTGTGAGGCTCATTTCAGCCTCTACAACAGTCATTTCCTGGGATCCCCCAGTCACTCCAAAAATACTGATGGATTGTGTTCCTTTATAGTTTGAGGGAATTATCACGCACTGAGCACCAGTGTCCACCAAAGCTTTGTACTCCTGGGGGTGTGTTGTACCAGGCTGCCATATCTGCACAGTCCAATAAACTCTGTTGTCCCTTTCCTCCACCTGGCTGGAGGCAGAGCCCCTCTAATTTGTGTTTTGCACAATCTCTGGATATCAATTAGAGGCTCCTTCAAGAGAATCAGAATCTCTTCTGCCCCTTCTGAAACTGGAGCAGCCATTTTCCTAGGAGATTTTCCTTTTAACTCACGTACTCGTTCCTGAAGTTCTGAGGTAGGCCTTCCATCCCACCTCCTCATGTTTTCTCCCTGGTCACGTAGGAAAAACCACAGTGTGCCTCTTTTTATGGACTGCTTCTGTCCTGTCTTTTGAGATTGGAAACGCCGCTTCCTAATAACTGAAACACAGGTTTGTACGGGTCGTGAATGGAACCTGTCTTCTCTGAGTGCTTCGATTTCTTGCAACAGCTTTTCAAACTGGTCATCAGACACTTCATGAAGTCAAAAAAGCATGTTTATGCTTGTGTATGAAACCCAAGAAAGTCAATAGAGAGTAAGGGAAGAGCCAGAGGCAGAGAGTTAGGCAGTTAGCCAGATTTCTATCAAGGAAACCTTTCCTCTCAGTTTTCAAAAGAATTATACTTGTCTTCAGAACATGGATACTGAAAACCAATATGATCTCCCTCGTTACATTTGCACCGAATACAGACCTACATGCTACATTACCAGAGCAATTTTCAGCCTGACGGCTCTTGGCAAAACCAGAGAATAGAATATAGTTTTTCCTTCGTGGACAAACACTGCCTCCTAGTGCAGGGACCTCAATTCCATTTTGGTAACTTTGCAATGGACTAAGCTTCCTGAAGTCCCTAGGTCCTGGCAGCAGCAGGCACAGGACTAATCCACAAAGGGGGAGCAACCACAACACAGGCACTCTTACCAAAGAGGGTGCATTCCCACAGGCTTTGAACATACCAGACAGTGTAGGGTGCTGAGAACAGGGTCTATTGGAGGTCCTCAACAGAGCAAAGTAACCCATCAGTTCCAGGGTTCAACCACAAACAGCAGGAGATGTGGCCTGAAGCAGGACTGGGGACAAGGGTACAATGCATATCCAAGGGGCCCACCCACTAGACAGGCTACATACAGCACAGGTCCAAAGCTGACCCAAGACCCAGGACTTCAAACAGGCACACCCAGAACACAGCTCAGGCAAAGAGTAATGCCCCAGGCTCGCAGCCCTGCCAACTGGCTGTTGGCATGTGCCCCTTAAATGGGGTGATGCTCAATGGGGTTATGCCACCCTAAATGTACTTCACAGTGTTATTTCTGGATTTTGAAACAAAATGGAACTTGGATGAGCATAGGGCTGCCTGCAAACCAGCTGTTGCAATAGTTTAAATGCTTGGACTCTCATCTAATGTAAAACCCTCTCCACATGCTTGGCTGGATTTGGGAACCTTCTGAAGGCAATTAGTCAGATTCATAAAGGGGAAGTGATCCAGATTTCACTTCTCTGAAGGTGCCTGTGGGATTCATTCTGTGAAAAAGATAGTTCTTCAGCTCGTAAACACTAGTTTTTTCTTCCCTTTGTTAGGTTTATTCCTCTTCTACCATTTTGGTCATTGTCATTCTTCAGTTTGCATTCAATACTCATAATAGCATAATATGCCATGTATATGGATGCTCTGTTACTTTTACTTTTTTTCAACTGTCCACATTTGTTAACTGGGAGGCTGGAGTGCTCAGCAAGCATTTACTGAAGTGATTACCTAAGTTGCATTTTATAATATTCGAAAAATATTACTGAAATAAATACTGAAATAAAATGTGGACACTTAGGGTGGATGTTTGCACAAGGCTGGTTACATTATTTTTTCCAGCTTTTTTTAGCATGAAACTAAAGATATTCACAAAAAGAAAATCAGAAAATGTGACTGATGTGCTTGAGTCAGAGAATTCCTAGTTTCAGAATAGCCTATTCCTGGCGTTGCTACTGGCTCTTGAGTTGCTTTGAACAACTTATTTAAGGTTTATCTAAAGCATAGCAAGGCAGCATTCATGTGGGTGCCCTTGAGATCAACCTTCATATCTCTGTAATGCCCATGCTTTCACACACATCTGGGGTATTACAAAAACAGCTCTGGGGGGACATGGGTGCAACAGTAGAAAGGAAATCTTGCCCTGGCCACTGTAGTAGCTACATTAGGCTCATCAGAAGACTGTGAGGAAACACAATATTGACCATTGTGCCTCATGGGCATGGGTCCTCGTCCACCCACCACCATCCCTCCTACCCATACATCATATACCATCCGCCCAGCTTTTCCTTCCGTCTGCTGATGCCTGTTACAATCCATACATCTCAGTCTGGTTTCCATGTTTATCTCATTCCAAACATGCAAAGCATACTTCCCAGAAAAGGTCAGTCTCTTTCTGTTTATGAGATGGGCTTCACAAGGGCAGTTGCTTGATCCAAATCAGCATCTTCTGAGGAGCATGTAAAAGGCAGGCTTGGTACTGATCTCTTGCTGAGGGATTCTCTCTGCTCCTACCTCAGGATTGCATGCTGGCAGTGTGAATGGGCCTGTACAATCCCCCTCCCCACAAAAAGCCCCTGTGAATCAGAGACACTTCCAAGAATTTATACTGGAAAGTATTTCTGAGTGTCATCTGGTCCAACTCCTTGTACAGCAAAGGACCAACTTAGATCAGATTGCTTATGGAATATGTCCAAAGAACAGAATTTTTGAAGCCATCAGCCTCAATACCCGCTGCATTTGCTCACTCTCATGCATGCAGATGAGCAGTCCTGGGCCAGTTTCTTTCAGCTAACACTGAAATATGCTGGTCCTGCCAAAGCTGAGGCTGGTGAGATTTCACACAGCAGGCACACAGGCATGGGGCTCAAGTGCCTATGAAGGAAATTAGGAGATGCGTTCTGTACAGACCTCCCTGCAGGAAAAGCAGTTTTATTTCACTCTTCTATGGAGTACAGAAGAAAGACTTCCTTCCTCCATAGCATGTTGTCTTTGTGTCACCTGAGCTGCAGGCTACTAGGCAGATTCTCACTACTGTGTCCTTTTCTGACTGCATTTCTAAACACAAAGTTCTCGTCTCAAAGAAATCTTGTGTATTTTTATTTTTATTTTTGTTTTTTTCAGAACTTCTTTTCCTTTGTCATGGAAAGAGGAACAGGGTAAGCCTGGACAGAGGAAGCGGGAGGACTTCTTCAAATGCTGTTTAAAATATCCTCCCTGCCTCTATGCAAAGAAAATCTGTAGTTGGATATTGCTTATTTCAAGATGAAATCTGACTCTAACATTGAGTTAGATATATCTTTTTCTTACGTTAAATTTTTGTCTTAGGACAGCAGTAAGTTGCAATCATATTCTTATCAGTTAATTGATGTATTTATTGAAAATAATTAGTACATTCAACACCATCAATGTGAGAGGATTTTCTCCATTCTTGCAAAAAAATATAAGTAGCTTTGTGCTCACATTCCTTTAGAATATAAAGACTGCTACTGAGTTAAGAAACAGTATTTTTTCCTGTTGAGGTTTGTCTTAGAAATTCAAATCCTGAAAATATATCAAGCCACTGAGAAGTAACAGAATAACTCAGAGCTTTATCAGAACCTCAGCTACAGGATATTGCTTCTGTATGTCTACAGGAAGATCTAATCTGTAAGAATCACCTTTCTTTTAGTCCACCTGCCTGTGATTTTGTTGCTTCATTTCTTGACTGAATGACTCTGACTTGTAGGCCTGGATTTTTCTAGTCACAAACGCGTGTATGAACAAATCTTTCATTAATATTCAGTATACACAG
Source organism: Pampusana beccarii (assembly GCA_013399365.1). Classification (NCBI taxonomy): domain Eukaryota; kingdom Metazoa; phylum Chordata; class Aves; order Columbiformes; family Columbidae; genus Pampusana; species Pampusana beccarii. Next base: position 117,541 of record VWYH01007076.1, read on the forward strand.
GTGTGAGTGCATAATTATTTAATATGATCAAGATATCTTAATTATATATAACATAACATAACATAACATTACATTACATTACATTACATTGCATAACATTACATAACATAACATATAACGTATAACGTATAACGTATAACGTATAACGTATAACATATAACATATAACATATAACATAACATAACGTAACGTAACATAACATAACATAACACAATATATAATTATTTTAATGGATTATGTCTTATACATTGGTATATTGACTGCCTGTAATTTATACATGGGTAACACATCGTACTGAGCAAGGAAATAAAACTGCTCTACTCTATATACTGTTGCCATTTTTAGTACGGCTGTACATGCGGCATTTATACAAAGAAGCACGTACTTACATCTGCCATTATCCTAAGTGAATTCCTACAACCTTAATAGCCATATCAAGGAAATATGAGGCATTAGCTCTAGTGAGAGAAACCTTCTGTTTATCTGCAGGCAAGCAGCTCTCGCACACTGCTTTGCTCCTTTATCTCAGCACCAGCTTGGGGAGAACAACATTTAATAGGAGCATGTCCATCTGCTGAAACCTATTTGATTTCTTAAAGATGTTTCCTCTTTCTGTCATTGACTACACACTACCACAGTGAGCTGTGAAGGTGTGAATGGTCAAACTCATCTATTTCAAAATCAACAAAGTACATTACTTGAGAACAACTTGTAATTCAGACTAAAACAAAATGGGATTTATACCAAGGGTTAAAAGGGCAAAAGACCTGAGGAAACCTGTTAGTTTTCTTAAGCATTCAACCTGAATGAGGGTGCCCATTACATTTTGAGAAGGCGGCCTGTTTTTTGGGGAGGTGAAGTTTGACCTTTATAAAACTTCCTTAGACTTACCACATCTTCTGTCCGCTGTGCAGATAGACACAGTCCTGAGACAGATACTGCTTTTATTCAGGCAAAGTTCATTATTATCACTAAATACAGCTGATCAGGACTATTTAAGCTATTTTTTTAACCAATCACTTTGTCAAAACATTACTTCACAAAAATACTTTTTAAAAGTATTTTTTAAAAAATACACGAAAGCGTTTTCACCTGAAACTTTCCAGTCCCAGCATGGTTCTGGTCAAAATGTAGTTGAAAACCATTAAAGAACAGACAACATTGTAGACTGAGATGACTGACGTTCAAGTCCCTAGTTTCAGGGCCTGCTCTACACACCAAGGTATCAGGCATTAAGCCATCTGTGGTAGCAATCTGGAAGAGAAGGCCAAGACCTCACTATCTGCTTTGTCTCTTGGCAGTCTGGGTGCTGCTGTCAAGGGAAGGGTTGGGTTGTGTGATGAAGGAGCTGTGCTACTACTGAGAGAGGGAAGAAGCAACTGCCCAGCAGTAGCAACTACTGGACAACTCCCATCCCTCTACTGGCACCATTACTAGGAAAATGGACTGTCCAGACCCTCTCAGACTAGTTCTCTACCCTAGCTATGCCCTTGTGTTCCTAACAGTCTTTCTTATAGAAAGTTTAACTTTCTTGCGTGTTTTCATCCTTTGGGTGGTAGCAAAACCAATTTTAACTTCACTCCAGAGAAGTCGCGAACCATCTTTGTCTGAACTGAATAAACCATAGTTTCCCATACCCCAGGCTATAAAAGCCCCTGTGGCCTACAGCTTTTCAGACCTGGGTAGCTTTGTGCTTAGTACGTGGGCTTTCATGGATCTCCCTTTGGGGCATTTGACTCTCACTTGTGCTGCACACTCACAAGGCTGCAACACCTTTGCACCTGGATCAAGAGTGCAGAAACATTAATTTCAGGTAGCAACGGCGTTGAAAGTTACTGCTTCTCAAATTCTTGATTTGTAGCTCATTCCTCAGAGAAGATTCTCACTTATTTGAAAGCTAGTTTTTTTTTTTTTTTTTTTTGGTGAGTGATGCTCAGGATGTATGAAACATTGCAAGTGTACCTGGTTTAACAATTTCTCCCAGAATTCCAGGAATGCAGAAGTATAATTTGTTACATTATCCAGAGTGTATCTCAGTTTGCCTGCTTATTCCATTCCCTCCATCTCTGTCAGGGATTTACACCTCCTGGACCAAGAAATCCAGGGGTTTCTAAGGGATCTGAAGAAGACAGTGAGACTCCTGACTGATTCCCTTCCACTAAATCTCTCATAATAGCATGTGGCTTTAAGCTATCAGAATTTTGTCTTAGAAAAACATATATTACTGTGAAAGCAATACAACTTAACTAAATCTCCAGCATCGAATACACAATAAATTGTTTCTTAAATATAAATGTCATTATTAAATGAACAAATTGATTTCACAACAGCTGATACTAGTTCAATAGGGAAGTCTTAACTAAAACAGTCTGAAATTCTTCTGAAAGAAGCATAATTAGGGATAAGGTCACAATACAGATCTGCTGTGATCATTACGACTAGCAGAACCAATATTTCACTGTATAGAGGAAAAGAGTACACAAATAAAACCACGTCTGCAAATTAAGGAAAGAAAGATTAAAACAGAGTATTTCCTGTTGGTGATAAACACATAGTCTTTTGAGTTTATTCTGGGTGAAATCTATTGCACTAATAAAATAGACTGAGTAGATTTACTGAGCAAGAAGAAATGACTGACAGTTCATTACTCATTTTACTGTACTTATGCATTTCTCAAGTATGTAGTCCAAGATGGAGCACTAGCTTGGAAGAATCTGCTTAAATTTGAATACATCTTGTGTTCTGTTCTTAATTTTGCCTTACATGTGTGGGAAGACTTCTATGGCATGATGGGCTTCTTGTGGTGTCCAAAACTGACCAAAATAAAACAAGCAAGCAAGCAAGCAGTCTTTCCCTCCTCCTCCTGATGCTTCTGGCTGTTAAACCCATGCAAATTCCTCTTCCTGACTCCTGTTCTCAACTTCCATGCAGAAAGACAAATGTTCTTACTTGCTTGGTAGAAAACCAGTGCAGCAGAAATGGACAGAATAACGCTTTGCATGTTTAGTGAGCTCACACAAGTGAGATGTGTGTGAGAGCTGATGAAAGAGCACAGACAGAATAGTACCGATGGAAAACCCCATTTCCAGGCTTTGCCTTCACAGCAATTTAAGCTAAAGTAAGTGTTGACCATCATGGTCTTGCCCATCTGTGGCTTGTGGATGCAAATTCCTGTTCTTAACTTCCACCTGACTCTGATCTTGCTCTGGGTCTTCAGTTGCCTAAGTCTTTCAGAAACTACACATTTTTCTTTGGGTGAATTTTCCTGCTGGCTTGGTACAATCCCTGATCCCAAATCTCAGTGGGGCTGCCAGTGTAGAAGGTCCACTACAGACAGGAAATGTTTTGGAGCAATGGGGAGAAGCAATATGGCAGCTTGGTTTTTCCCAGGATACTGGCCCTGCCTTCATGATGTGTGGTCATTAACTATATGAATATTTTTGCTATTATTTTTTTTAATAAAGAATAGAAGTTGTACTGAAAGCACACAACCACTTTCTTGTGAGCAGAAAGTACTTGAATCCCCTGCCAGCACAGGATTTATTTCCTGCAGAAGGCTTCATAAAGTTAATTTATCTTCTCCACTTAATTTAATGAAACTGGAAGCTTATCAGGATTCTGAATACCTACTTCTGAGATATGAACCAGATGTTTTATACACATCTGTGCAGTATTCTTGTTTAACAGCCCCCCAAAAATCAAGAGCCGCTGAAGCCATACTCCTTCTCAGAGCCTCGCTGTGCACAAGATAGAAGACGACACTAGGGCTACTGGTACCTCTTGCTGTTGAGGCCCAGTCTGCAATGGTTCTAGTCCTGACAGTACCCTTTCTCTTTTCCAGTGCTTCCACATTACCCAACGGAGTACAGGGCAACAGTATGTGGAGATCTTAAGTTCTCTAGAAAATTTTTGCTCACTAGTTTTATACAAAGCATAATGGTTTTGGTTATTTAAAACAAGACTTCCAATAACGGAGAGGTAGGAGGCACAGCCACAGGGTATCAGACTGTAGAACAAGCAATGCAGAGTTTACTTTTGGTACAATTAAAACTTCAAAAAAAGCCTGTGTTGCAAATGTATTCTGGGAAGTACACTTCCACTGACAGAAAATTGGATTGAAAAGTTGCCCTACTTTGGTTGATAGTTAAAGCATCAGATACAAGTGTAAAAAAAAAAAAAAAAATCATCCAAATTTAGTATTCTGGAGAGACCAGAAGAATTCCTCAGGTAAGACTGAGTATAGATTTGGACTCCAACAATTAATTACTTGTGTATTTTCTATATTATGATTAAAATTACTAATTTTATGCAGGTCCAGTATTTGGAATGTGACATGGGATTTGGGGTAGAGCAGGTTAAAGTTTTTGTTTTGTATATGATAAAATTTTTCAAGTTTTTCATGTCATCTTTTCCTTTTCAGCAGATGCTCTCAGACTTGGTAAGTTTTCAAGATCTAAAATTTCACCTGCAAGGATGGCTTTCTAAATGCTGTGGGACAACAGCTTCATAAAAGGAATTCCTTCTTAACTGCAGAAGGAAAAAAAACCCAACACTGACAGTAATTTCTATATCCTGGAGAGTATCATGTGTCTCTCTCAGGTCTTGTTAGTGTTGAAGGCTGAAGAATGTAGGAGCTCATAAATATTGGAATGATAAATGAGCTTTACTCTAGACAAACGTTCACATTAGTCCCACACAAGATGTTCATTAAAAATATTTTTACTAAAGTGCTAAACATCACTATGTAGGCACTCCTAAACCTGTTTAAGTCTGGTTTATATTCAGCAGCAGAATGGGCTTGCAACTGAGACAGCCATAACCACTCTTGTCAAATATTTTCGTTTGACCGACTGCAGGCATTACTTACATTACATTCAAACTATGTGTGGGTTGCATGAATCCTGGATCAGATATTGTCTACAAAGGAAGCTGTATTTCTAGCATAACCATGTAATGCCATGCACTGTCAGCCTTGATTGTTTTGACTTAATAAATAAGAGCTATTACCTCTATCAGCTATATAAAGCAAGAGCAGAGATAATGTTGTACTTTAATCACCTAAATATTGTATTTTCTTTTACATAGTGTTGCTATTGTCTTGTAATTCTTTCATATATTTAGCTTGATTTCTCGCCAATTTGTGTTTTCACTGTCACATGAAATGAATGAGCAAGTTAATGGCAGACTAACAAAGGGATAACAAATCTCCAAGAATGTCGCTGAGGAGAGGAAGTTCATCTGACACAGCTGCCAAGAACGAAGCAAATGAACATCTGCATTGGATTATAATGCTGCAGGAAGGCTAAAATGGGTCTATGCTAAAAGAACCCTCTGTTAATCTTACTTGTTTTTCCATTTCTCCTTTGTTTACACTTGCTTGGAGCCAAGGAAACAGCAGCAGCTTTATTAGTACAACTACCATCCAGATGTGCAAATAAGTGCTTGTAAAATCCCATTTTTATATATGCTAGCATTGATGTTACTAACAACAACAAAACAGAATGCAAGACTTGAGGTATTTTTTGAGAAGTCACCTCTGTAAACAAACTCTAATTGAAATAATCCCTGTGCTCTGCAGCAGCAGCTACCGTAGCCAGGAATTTACTTTATTCAGTGCCCTCTCTCCTGCTGTTTGTATCACTTCTAAAAGAAAGAAGCGAAAATTCCTGAGTAACAGAGCAGAAGCTCTATGATCAGTATGTAACCTTGATCTGTGGAGGGACTTCATAAATCTGCATAGGTTCTCTACCAGTTGCATATTGGTCACACGTTATAAAATGCACTCAGTTTTAAATTTAAAATGTAGGGTTTTTCTGCTTTTTGCAAGTTCAGCTGTGTGCCAAAAATCTAGCCAAGATATTTTTTTAATTTGCTGGTGTATTACCAGCTATCAAAATTGTCTCAAAGTAAACCCTTAATTACCCATGTAAGATCCCACTTCCAGTCTGGGCGCCTCCCATACTGCTATCATTGCCATCACAGGTGTAAAAGTCTGGAAAACTAGCATTTTGTTGTTCTAGTTAGCAAATGTGATTGTTAAATGAGTTTTCTGTTTTTGTTGTTTGCTTTGTTTTGTTTTCTTCCAAGAAGCAGAACTGTTCCAGGCAATCTGAGTCACAAACATGGAGAGGATGAGAGAAACTACAAATAACTGCCATGCTTTATTTTTGGAAAACCCAAAATCTAAGAGCTGCTTCTCCTCCTTTCTCTTACAACTAACATTCAGAAACTAAGCTTTAGTTTTTATTGAAAATAAATCCTGCTGGTTTTGTTTGATTGCTTGTTACATTTATAGTTTTAAACTGCTGTTTAGTTTTTTAAAAGGTTGAGATTTCCTTCGATATTGGAAGACAGAAAGAGAAATACCTCTTCTCTCTTCCTCTGTTTCTCTACAGTCTACACCTCTCGTGCATGATCCTGATGATGTAAAAGTAACATGTGCAAAAATATTTTGTTTCCTTATTTGACTTCCTCTTTGCAAAGCATATAATTCAAAGGTTTTTCTTTTTCTTTTGTTCGTGTTTTTGTGTGACCAGTATATCAAAGATGTGGGCTTCAGACACTCATTGTGGAACATCTGACGTTTGTAGCTGCTCCAGCTGAGCCAGGCAGTTAGAAGAAAACCCTGAAACCCAAGTAAAAGGTCTATACATATGCTTCAGGGATGGTAAAAATAGGAGTGTCATCCGTTGATTTTGCTAAGCAACCATATTAAAAGGTTATTTTTTTTCTTGAAATGCATTATAGGTAAGGAATTAATGTTTTATGTCCTGAAGAGTGACTGACAGTCACTATACTAGCATGCAATTTATACCACGGTAACAGGTATCCCAATATCACAGAGGACACCAAACTAGTGGGTGTAACTGTGTATCTTAGGTTTATTTCAGATATTCTGTTAATTCGGTCCGATCATGTCAACACAAGTGGAAACTTAAAGCATGTTAATTTAAAACTGATAAAAAGAAAACACTATGAGTGAGCAACAATGGATTTTTTTCCCATCTGAGAGCTGGCTGGATTTCAGGAAGGCTTTAGGGATGTGCTGCATGTGTGCTGGGGAGAGCTGCTTGTTGAAGTGCTCAGCACTTGCAGTATTGGCTCATGCCCTTAAATGATTCATGTTTTGCTGAGCTCTGACAGTGTCAAAAGCCTTGCTGAAGTCAAGGTAGACAACATCCTCACCTACCCAGCCAGTCATACCATCTTAGAAGGCTACCAGGTTGGTCAAACATGATTTCCTCTTGGTGAATCCATGTTGACTACTTCTGATAATCTTCTTTTCCTCCACATGCTTGGAGATGATGTCCAGAATGAGTTGTTCCACCACCTTTCCAGGGATGGAGGTGAGGCTGACTGGCCTGTAGTTTCCTGGGTCATCCTTCTCACCCTTTTTGAAGACTGGAGTGATGTTGGCTTTCTTCTAGTCCTCAGGCATCTCTGCTGTTCTTCACGACCTTTTAAAGATTGCTTAGCAGTATCATCTGCCACCATATGAGTATATGAGCACTCTGGGCTTTGAAATTGTGACTGAAGCTGACCTAAAGAGCATTGGTGTGGTTACTAAGTTTGCTCTGGGGCCTGTATTTGAAAAAAGAAAAAAAAGTGAGTCTTCTAGGTAACTGGCGAAGCTGCAGCCATAGCAGTCCCAGGAACAAGGCCTCATGTTCTATAGAAGGATGTAGTACATTCTCATAGGCAGTCTAACTAGTGATAGTTAGCAGAGATTTTTGGCACATAAATAACATGTCTACATTTTAAAAAAAATAATAGTTCATGTAATAAGAATCACCTCTAGTTACAAGACTTGTCTTTATCTGTGTGAGTTCTTCTAGCAGTGTTGAAAAATCCTCGCTGGTATGTCAGAGGGCATACATTTATTTACGCTGTGGAGCAGGAGGAAGAGGGTTTCTTTTTAGTTTTGAATAGATTTTGTAAAGCATTATTGAGTGCTTGTGTCCCGAACAACTCTTCCTGAAATAAAAACAATGAAAAAAAAGTCAGACTCGCAACATGTGAATTGTGTTGTTGCTTAAAGCCCACTTTTTATTTTTAAGATTTAACTTCTTGAGGTTTAAGATAAAATTTAAATTTTTAAATTTTGGAGAAAGAGTCAAGTACATAGGTAATGTGTTTATTTCTGTCTCCTAACTGTGGGTGGTAGCTATCCTGTAACAGCCACAGGCAGCACAAATGCACTTCCTGTCCTGCTGGTATTGTGTGTTTGCTTTTTGTGGTACTTAAATGTCCGACCTTCCTTTCCTCCACCTCCTTAATTAGCAGGCTCACTACCTGTGGGCGAGTTTCATTTTTAACCTCTCCTACCTTATCCTGAACAGGCATTCCGGAGGTCTCAGTCATAATGTGATCAGAAGAAGAAAAATCACAATTGGTAATGGTAGGAGAGGCAATATAGAAAGCAGAATTTACTGCATTTTGAGAAGAGAGGGGGAACAGTTCACAAAATTTCATGAAAGCAGTTTGCCACTTCTAAAGCATTTCCCCAAAATACAAAGATGAAGCAGAAACAGACGTATTTGAATAAGAGTGAAGAATGCATTTGTCTTCTAAAATGTGATGCCAGACTCAGGTGGTCATATATTGTCCTTATTTTTAAAGTTCTTTGACTGATGATAATCTCAAAGAAAATTATTGTCAAAGAAAAAGATTCCTTTCTGTAAACTGAAAAGTGAAACTTCAGATGTAAAAGTTGGCATTTCTATTTAAAGTGGTTTCTGCTTTGAAAGTTTTTATTTATTTATGTCCCTTTAACCTTAAGAATAGATTATATGGACTTTAAAAAATAATTTGCCATCAGACTGTTTTAAAGGTAACTTGAAAGTGCTTTGATATTTTTCTGCTTTGGGGTATAATTAGTTCTCCTAATCATTGCAGATATCTTCCAATTTTGAAACAGTTGGATTATTTAATTTTCTCTAACTAATATAATGTCAGCTGAGCTGTTTGGCAAAGGAGATTTGAAAGGGGAAGAAAATTCTGTTTCAAAGATCTTCGTGACATTGCTGCTCTGTGTTTGCAAATAAAGCTTCTTCCTTGTAACGTCGATTTTTATTATTTTGGAAGTGAAGTTTGGTGTTCATCAGAAATACTTTTTCTACAGCACAAATACGATTAGATCCACCTGCCAGCAAATGCAGCCATCATACTGAGATCATCACACAGAGTGGCCTTGCTTGACTGATATTTTTCCACTGACAGCTGGTGAGAACTGTGCCTGTTAAACTTCATGAGACAATGAACTTCTGTTCTTCCACTTCTATTACTTGGACATTTCAGCTTAATATGTTATGGCTTTTTTTTTTTTTTTTCTGAATAGAGCTTAGTTTTACTTTATATTTTAGGGTTTTTTTTCTTTTTTTTTCCTGGATTTTATATAAAAATTTTTAAAAGTCCTAAATTCAAAGCAAATGTATCTTAGGGAGAAGAAGAAGAAATGATCAACATGAATATGTTATTTCTCCCAGCAAATTACTCCAGATGTTGACAACTTGCTGTAAGACCTTGTCCCCATGGACAACACAAGACTGAAACCACAATTAGGATCCAGAGGAGCAGTGGAAGGGGAAGCATAACACCAGAAAAGGAGTAGAAGCTAAGAATGGTATGTGTTAAATTTTTAATTGCATTTTTGCTATTATTGCATCTTTTCCTGTATGTAAATACTCTACCTACTTTATTATTCATTCTTTTTCTGCAATAGTTAGATGAAGACTGATGGTGATCCTTAAATTAGGCTGCTATTGTACTAAAAATCTCAGAGTCACAGGTAGCTGAAATGGGAGCGGACCTCTGGAGGTCATCTGGTCCAACACTCATGTTCAAGCAGGCTTAGGCTGGAGTAGGCTGCCCAGGACTATCTCTGTCTGGATGGCTTTTGAATATCTCCAAAGACGGAGACTCAACGACCTTCCTGACAAACCTGTGATGGTGCTCAGTCACCTCACAAGTGTTTCCTGATGTTCAGAGGGAACCTCCTGTGTTTCAGTTTGTGCCCGTTGCGTCTGGTCCTGTCACTGGGCAGCACTCAAAAGACCCTGGCTTCGTCATTCTTGTACTGGGGAGCCCAGAACTAGACATCGTGTGAACTCCTCAGAATCCCAGTTTGCCAGCAAGGGTCTGGGTTTTTCCAATAATGTTGCCTTGTGTACAGGCAAATGCTGGAAGTGACCCTGCTTAAGCCTTGTTTTGCTGATTTTATGTTTCCCTTCTGACACATCACTTCATGCCCTTTGCTCGTCAACCCTATCCATCCTTTCCGTATAGGGCTGCTGCCCACTCTGTCCATCCACTGCCATTCCTAGTTTAAATGCCTTCTTCCCAGGTCAGTCTGGTGGCAAAGATACCTTTGCCCTTCTTATTGAGGTGGATCCCATCCCTCTCAAAATTTTTGGGTTTATTCATTACAATTTAGAGATGTACTGCATGCAAATATGAAATCTCATCCTTATCATTATCTTGGTCTAAATCTATATTTAGGGCAAGTTTGTTTGGTAAAATCCTCACACTGTAGGCAACTGAAAACCTTTTTCAAGAAGATCGGATTTTTAACCTTTATGTAAGCAAAGTACTTCTACTCTTTTTTACCCATGAAGGTGGATTATCAGTCCTGTCTGTGTTATTGTGATGATTTACAAAGTAGAAATTTGAGACAATAATCTAATGGTGATTAAAGATTTGACATCTGCGTCACCTTGTGTTTGGCTTACAAAGTAGGTTTTTACTTTTATAAAGTACTTCGTACAAACCAGTAGGACAAGAGATTTGTCACACTGTAGGAGAGTATGCTCTTTACAAGTTTATGTCAAGGCAGTGTAAATGGTAGTCAGTGAGGTTACTCCTTGGGTCAAGCTCTATAAATATTTTAAAAAGGAAAATATTTGAGTCAAGTTAGCTTGTACAGAATGGGGAGAGGGATTCTAGTTAAGCTTTTTGCTTTCTGTACCCGGTGGTAGGTCGTGTATGTATGTGTGTGTAGGAGAAAATGTTTCTTCAGCTCAGCTGAACATGGGGACAGACAGCGAAAGTGCTGCATATAATTATTTCTGGGTTTATTCATATAAAAGGAATGTATGACATTTAGTCTGAATGGAGCCTTTCAGTGCAATTCATGTACTTGATATAGTTAAGACGTTTAAAAAATATGTTTGAAAACTATGTACCCATCTGCTAATGATAAATCGATTTAATATAGCAAGAGGATCAGTGTTGACATGCAAATGAGTTAAACTTACAAGCGGAACATCTACTTACATAGTTGTCCCATACACTGTACTGAATAATTTCAATTACTTGTTCAGTTTTTGGACACTGACCATTTTGAATTCTGACTTCTTGTCTCATGGCAATACCATAAACTTCAAAAGAAACAGTTCAGATATTCCTGGAAACGATAATTTCTGTGACCCTGTCAGATAATTGGTTAGTAGCTCTAATGTTTTTGTGCTTTAGAACACAAACTTAAGACTTGATAAGGGCACACTGACGCTTGCATATGCCATCAGAAATACTGGAATGTCCTGATTCACAGCATATACCACTTAAACTATTGGAGTGTCGCGCAAGACGTGCTTTGCTAGTAGGTTTCATGGACACTTGCTCATAGCAGAAGTATCACAGCATTTTTCCGGTTCTAGTCATGCTGTCTAGCAGAAGACTGAGTTAGAATATGTAGAGGGGAAATATGTATGTCTAAACATTTACGGAATCATAAAATCATATAATAGTTTGGGTTGGAAGGGGCCTTCAAAGATCATCTAGTCCAACCCCCCTGCAATGAGCAGGGACACCTTCAACTACATCAGGTTGCTCAGAGCCCTGTCCAGCCTGGCCTTGATTGTTTCCAGGGATGGACTGTCTACCCACCTCTCTGGGCAACCTGTTCCAGTATTCACCACCCTCATTTTAAAACATTTCTTCCTCATGTCTAGCCTGACTCTTCCCTCCTTTAGTTTAAAACCATTATCCCGTGTCCTGTCGCAACAGGCCCTGCTAAAAAGTCTATTGCCATCTTTCCTATAGGCCCCTTGGAAGTACTGAAAGGCCACAAGAAGGTCTCCCCACAGCCTTCACTTCCCCAGGCTGAACAACCCCAACTCTCTCAGCCTGTCCTCATAGAAGGGATGCTCCAGCCCCCTGATCATCTTGGTGGCCTCCTGTTGTGGTTTGATTGCAGGGCAACAATAAACCATGCCAGATGCTTTCTGTTAACCCCCTCTCTTCCCCCCACTAAAGTCCCTCCTCACCCCCCCACCAAGTGAAGGCAATAGGAAGGCAGAGAGAGGCAAAGAGAGAAAGAGGACTTGCAAGTTGGAAAAGTTAAAAATGTTTTAGTAATAAAATAGAGAAAATAATACAAAATATACAAAACCAATCTTGAATTCCCTGGCAAAGCTCAGCACTGCTCCAGTAACTGCAAGGCAGGCACCCAGAAGACATGGGTTGGACTCTGCAGCAAACTGGAACTGGATTCAAGGATGCAGGGTTGTCACTAGGCCTCAGATTTGCAGGGACAGCAGGCAGGGTCCTTCTCAGATGTCGGCCATAGTCAAAGAAGGGAGACTCTTGTGATCACCTATTTTTATATGCTGTATGACGTGGATGGGATGGAATACTTAGTTGGTCAGTTTTAGTCACCTGTTCAGTTCGCTTCTCCTTGCCTCTCTCACTTACAGGACATGCATCCTTATCAGTGACCTTGCATTCCACTGCTATGTCTACCAAAACATGTATCCAATTTCAGAAAAGTGCAGTCACATAGAAGAACTTAGCTGAAAGGAAAATTCACTAAAAGAGAAACTTGTCTTGTTTTTAACAAAACCAGGACACCTTCTCTGGACCCTCTCCAGCAGATCCATGTTTTTCCTGTACTGAGTGCTCCAGAGCTGGATGCAATGCTCCAGGTGGGGTCTCACGAGAGCAGAAACGCAGAATCACATTCCTCGACCATGCTGGCCATGCTCCTCTTGATGCAGCCCAAGATATGATTTGCCTTCTGGGCTGCAAGTGCACATTGCCGGCTTATGTCCAGTCTTCCATCTGCCGGTACCCCCAAGTTGTCCTCTGCAGGGCTGCTTTCAATCCCTTCATCCCCTAACCTGTATTGATACCAGAGGTTGCCCTGACCCAGGTGTAGGACCTTGCACTTGGCCCTGTTGAACCTCATGATGTTTGCATGTGCCTACTTCTCAAGCTTGTCCAGGTCCCTCTGGATGACATCCAGATTCTCCTATTCTTGCTACCTAGTGTCAGGTAACATATCCAGACTTCCCTTTCTATCTGCTTCCGAGCTGACTTTCAATGTTCTTCTTAGCTTTGTTCTCACCTCTTCGCAACTTCCTGTCCCAGGCTTTTCACTCAGTCTTATTCTCCTTCTTGCATACTTTTCTCGGTAGCACTCATCTGTTCTTCCCTCTAGTGTGACTCTCCTTATACCCATCGTTGTGCCCAACAGACCTGGTCTCTTACCTTTTAAAAATCATCTTCCAATACAAGTATTGAGGAGAGTTTTCTTTCTTCCTGGGGTGTCCATTGCAACCTTCAGATCCCTGATTACTCTTTGCTTTCTTTGCCATCCAGCCCCTGCTTTGTGTGAGATATCTAACATTTTTTTCCGATGCTTTTTATGATACTGTAGGGGTAAAGGAGGCAGAAACATTCAAATTTTGTGAAATGAAGTACTAAAGAGCTAGAAAATTCCAGAATTCTTTGCCTCTGTGACCTTAATTTGTACCCTTCTGTAGGGTATAGTACAGCCTTGTCTTCAGGTGTATACATGTACACTCTTATTCCTTCATAAGTATATACTAAAATCAGCATTTATAGGCTTTTAATTTTTCTTTTTTTGATGGTGCCTTGTTTAAAGGAGGAAAAAGCAAAAAACCAGTGTATTGAAGCATTTGTTATGCTTGTGAAAGTGTATTAGCAAACAACTGTGAATGTAGCTGTTTAGCAGCAGTTAGCTGATAATATTCAAGCCAAAATGTCATTCAGAGCCTTTGGATAAATTGATACATCCTGAACCAATTCATCACTAAATCACCGACTCAGAATGATTGACAGTGTTTTTTCAGGAAGCCAGGGCACAAGAAGCAAGGTCTATGCATGAACAATTGGTTAAAAGAGAGGCAAAAAGGTAAGGAATATACAGTCAGCCCTTATAGCAGAAAAAGGTCACTGCTGTAATTCTACAAAGGTTTGCACTGCCTGCCTTATCCAGTCAGGGAAAGGAGCTTTGTGACTGCTGTGCAGTTAAGTTTGCTGATGACATGAGGGTTTTTTTAATAAGGACAGAGGCAAATTGTAAAGAATTACAAACAGATCTTCTAAGAGTGAATGACTGGAGAACAAAATGGTAGATGAAATTAATTTCTACCATTTGATATAAATTCATTTAGAGAGGGAGGAGGAATCCTAGTTACACATAAAATTAGCTTTTAGGTGTCAAGTATGTAGCTTACGAGAGTTTCAGGAAAACATCCTCTAGGCTGCGGTGAAGAAAGCACACCAGCTGTGTTCCTCATCAGGAAAAATGCAGAGACCGTTGCTATGTCACTAGAGAAATGGTGGGATTATTTGCATGAGGTGTAGTTATGATTTCCCTGATGCCACCAAAGATCAGAAGTTATGTACTGGAACGCAAAAAGTCTGAGACAGGCTAAACAGGTAACTGGAGTTGTGGAATGATTGCAGTACAAGAAATGACCAAGTTCACACTCGGCACAGAAAGCAGACAAGTTGAAGTGGTATATAAAAGAGGCTTCTGAAATCACAGGGAGCATGGAGAAAACAGAATGGGCAATAACTATGTGATCCCTGTTCAGTACAAGAACTTGGAGGCATTGAAGAATATCAGCAGGACCCAGGTCAAAAACAAAGAAGTAGAAATTTCTTTATGAAAGGCATAACTGAGTAGTGGACCTCCTTGCCAGAGGATAGTGTGAATGCCAAACATTTATACCTGCTTAAGAGAAGCCTAAGTAAAAGAGAAATACTTTATTATTTTCTAGCATGTTTTTTAACTCACTCAGGCCTTGGTGCATACTGCTTCTCTAACACTAATCTTACACAAGAATATTCTTAAAATTCTTAGGTTCTATGATTATAGAGCCTAGAAATGTGCAGCTAAGAAAATTGTATCTCAGGCAGGAATTAAAAAATAAACTTCTTAACACAGAGATAATCAGAAATATAAGAACAGCCAGGCAGCCAAACTCAGTGAACGAGTAAGAACTGCAATGGCAGAATTGTAGCCTGCGATTTCGAATCTTAAGGAATGCAATCAGTTGATAGAGCTGAAGAAAGTAAACAAAATTTCTGCCTGGAAAATAAAGATTTTTAACCAGCAGGAAAAATCCAGCTTACTTGAAGATAGTCCGCTGTGTTTGAAAAGGAAGAGACAAGCAGCAAGGTTAAAATTGAGTGAATATGTATAAATGTCACTACCCTTGTGGGGAGCAAGATAGAGACAGATATTCTAGACAGATAGAGCAGATAGAGCCTGCTAATACTCTGTAATTCTTGGGACTACAAATGAATGCTTTCTGAAGAAATGTCAAGGCCCTACAGGAGTGGGGGTAATAAACTGCTCGTGTTTAGATTTGTCCACTGCTGTCCATTTGAAATTAATGGAATGTAGAGGTCAAGAACATGCTTTACCTCACTTGCCTTTATCGAGCAGCACCAAAAATATCCAGCGTTGGCCAAACACCCATGTTAAAATATCTAGCAGAAACTAAAGGCTCTCTCAGCAGCATTTCATGTAGAACACCAGCACGAACGGTGTATTACATATGGGAAAAGGAGAGGTGTTACTTCCTTTTTTCCTACGGGTTTTCTAAAATCACAGGAAAAATCCATCAAATTGTAAACAATAGAAGAAATGCAGCTTAAGCTGGAAATAAAAAGCCTTAATAAATAGTCATCTAAATTTTATAAATCTGGAGTCTGAACATTTTTTTTTTTTTTAAATATGTTAGTCTACTGTAAGGCATCAAAGCAGACACAGGTTTTGGCCATATATATCAGACAAAAACTACACTGCAACAGAAGGCATTATGCAGGTAAGCCTCTGGCATTTTATGTATAGAGAGATATAAGTTTTACTACTGAAAGAAGGAACTGAGTTAAAAAATATTTTGAGAAGACTAATAATAACTCTTGGTAGCTATTGCTAAATATTATCTGAAAAAAACCAAACAAACCATGGAGAAGTGAGCCAGGCTTATAAATGCATACATTTTACAAGAACACATAAAAACCTAGGTATTTTCTCCTGGGGTGACACATATCTAGTGTCCTAGATAAAGGCTTAAAATAAACGATTTGATATATGATTTGCACAAATGTGGCACTGTTCCTATAAGCAGAGCTGCTGGGGGTGATAAGAATGGAAAAACTTTAGGGAGAGAGAAGAGAAAGAGCTGACAGCTTCATGTAGAAAAGGTGAATGATGAAATTTTTGTCAGCCTTGTGTAGTACTATGTAACAGAAGGAGAGGGGTCCTTGGTTTTCTGAAGAAGATAAAACTGCATGTTTATAATAAGAAACTTGATTAAAAGTTTGAACTCTTGCTTCATTATTAGTAAGCAGAAGGTGGGTAACAAATAGTGCTGGTCTGTGGCTCATCTAAAAATGTGCCTGAAGAGAGCTGACCTGTTGTGGTTTCTAACCTAAAAGGGGAGTCTGGGGCAGAATTAAGATTCTAGCTTGTAGATCCCTAATCTCTGTATTTCCTTATTAAACTAAAACAAACAAACAAACACCTCCCCCCACCCCCAATCTCCCCCAAAATACTAAGCAAAGCAAAACTCCCAAACTCAAGCATGTTTTTCAAGATGGAATGAAGTTCTTCTCAATTCTGTTTATTGCTTGGGACTGTCTTTTTATTACTTGAAAAAACTTCTGTCTGTCCCAAACACCCAGTCCTAGGTAAATCCTTTTTTAGTTTCAAATCTCCAAAAGTGATCTTCAGCACCTTCCAGCTTAGATCTACCAAGAGCCCACTGATCTCTTCCCACATGCAATGCTTTGCAGTCTCCCTCCTGTCCCAGTCAAAAAGTGTCAGTTTCAGACTTTGTTAAAAATCTTATGACTTAAAAATGTTCTGATTAATCTCAAGTTTATTCTTCCAAAAATTCTTCCTTGAGCAAGAATTGGCTTTGAAGAACTACATGTGGAAAAAAGGCTTTTCATGAAGTTAGGAGGGAGGGGTGAAATAACACTTTTAATGGAAACTATTAGAAATGCTTAGCTACAGAATCTCTATAACAGACACATATATGTACAGCTACTGAGGTATATACATACTCTTAATCTACATGCAGGATGTAAATATTTGTAAATAGGAGTATTAGACTTCGAGAATTTGTAAGAGGAAAGGGTGTGGTTCCAAATGTTGGTGTAGGTGCCAGAAACTCTGTAAAACAGTACAGGTCCCAAGTATATGGTGCAATTTAACTGTGACTGCTCTGTCCTGCTCATGTCTTAAAATTTGATTCTGTTAAAGTTTGGTTAAAATTGCCAGAGAAATGTCCTATTCCATATAAGAATTCATATCATTGGCTGTATAATGCTGGATGGAAAGACATTGGAGGTTGTGTTTTATTGGATAAGTGGAAGTTACGGGAGCGGTGGGTGGGGGGAGGAAGGGAAGCTGGAGAAGCTATGCTGCTACCTGTCAAGGTACACTGCAGTTAAAGACGAGACTGGAGAATGACAACGTTGGGATGATGTACAGCAGTAAAGGGTGTCCATCAATAAATAAAGTAGGAAATTTTCAGGAGTGGTCTGACAGGGAAGTCTACACGGAGTCGGATTTCAGTGCTGGAGCACTGAATTGCAGTGAGTCACACAGAGAGCCTGAGAGCTGCCTTTGTTCCACTTGTGTCTGAACGTTGGAAGAGAAACAGCAGGCTCCAGTTTTTATTAACTTCTTATTTTCATAAGCATAAAACTCATGTGCACTGAACTTTTTCCTCACTTGAGGTCTTTCAACTGACTCAAAAAATGCTCTCGCGGTAAGGACTCTCGCTTCTAAATTTTACTTTTTCTTTTTTTTTTTTTTTTTTTTTTTTTTTTTCTTTTTCTTCTTTTTNGCTCCAGGCATGCCTGGTGGACCTGGGATTTGCTGCTACTGCTCTTTGGCTTGTCAATCTATGATGGCTCAGCAGCTGAGATTATAGAAGGTAAGACTTCAAATCATGTCTGTAAATTGAGACTAAGGGTTAACTTCAAGATACACTTCCCTAATATGGAAAGAGATTCTACATTTTGGATCTTAATTTTCTCTGCTGTTTACTGTTCTTCATTTCACATAGGGAAGCTGCTGCAAGTTAAGAGCTTAAATTGCCATTCATTCTAGAAAAGTGAAAATAAATATGCTGGTTTCTCTGCTGCCTGCTCTCTCAATATTTCTTCAGAGTGTAATAATCAACAGAAAGTACTTCAAATAAATGGAGAATGTGTAATGGTTTTGTGTGTGTCACATCAGAGAAAGGTAACAGAAGGAAATTAAGATAGAAGTATGTGCCACTCTGGAGATGTCAGGCGTGTGCCCATCACGGTCTGGGTGCAAAGATGTGATGCTTGTTGCACTGCATAGAGATTTCTCGTGGTAAGTGTCTGAGCAAACCATGATTTTCAGATCTCTGGAGTTAAATGTTTAGTTTTACCAGCCCCGCCTTTATGGATGTTCAGTGAAAAGTCTTTCTGTAATTGCAGATCGTGTGTTCTTGTAACAGAGCCAAATCCCTCAGTATGTCTGGAAGACATAGCCTCAAATTTAACTTAAGAGAGAGAACATTGATTTAAAAGCTTACATGTAATTTTGAGAAAAGTGAAAATGTTTCATGTATTACTTTTCCATTAAGAGCAATGATACTTACGTCAAAAAGAGGTTATTTACTATCTTAGAAAAATAGTCTGAATTTGTCATGTAAATGACCCCTAGATAACTATGTGATAGGAACATTAGAAATTATTGAAGGGAAGTAGATATTGCATGTGAAGACTTTAATGTTACTCAGGCTGTTTTTTTTCCTTTTAACTGACACTACCATAGCTCTAGATAGTTATTTCAGTAGGAAGAAAAGCCACAAATCACTTATTACTAGCAAATGCTGTAAGTGCAGATGAGAAATATGTAATGCTATATTACAGATAATTAATTAAGGAAACAAACTGGAACCAGCTGTTAGAATGAGGAAAATGTTGATATGTCTGAATAGTGACAGAAATACAATATATTGCATACACATTGGGTAAATCTGTTGCATTAGGTGAAAATGTTCTTGAGCTTATGAATGACAGTGTAGTGATTGAGAACCTCTGGACAGGAGAGAACCAAATTTTGGTTAATAAGCAGAAGCTCGTTAAAACTACAAGCACAGTGATGAAAAGAACGAATATTTATTTGACATACAATTTCTTTTTTGGTGAATCTATACCAGTTTCCGTTACCCAGATCTTCGGTTCTTTAAATATCCTACCTGTGAAAGCGAGATCATGAGTCAGAAGCAGGAAAAGTACCCTACTGATACCGGACAGTATCTTCTTGTGCAGAACCTTGTTACTGCCAGAAGGACTCCTAACCTTAGCATGAATGAAGATCAAGTAGGATTATGCAAGTCTCCCTAGATCACTGGAGACTTGGAGACTGTTCTGGGAATATGTTCCATCATGGCTGTCCTAGCCTAATATTCTTCCCTATTCATTTTGCTGTTAATAAAAAAGTTCCCATTCTCATGTTTGCTAACTTTTTTTACATCTGATTTTTCATGTGCCTGACATAATACGGATCTCATGCTTTCTATTCCACAACATTGAACTATCTCCTGAAACCAGGTGTTGAGCACTAGAAATAGCAATAATCTTCCTTTCTTTTTGGTGCTGCAAGTACATGAACTATATTAATTCTCCTTGTAACTACTAAAGAGTGAAGAGGTATATACTTCAAATCTTTTAGTCTAACTATTGCAGAAGTAGCCTCTTTTTCCTTTTGCACAGTTCATTTTAGTAACAGAGTTCACAGAAATATTTTGTGTATTTAGGATGCAAATGTTTGGAGACGCAGGGAGATGAACTGACCCTCTGGTATTTGGGTCCTTTGCTGCTAAACTTTTTCTTTATCTGGTGTCCATTTTGTCACTGTCTCCTTTAAGATTACTGCTTTCCAGGATTCTTCAGCTCATTGAGTATTGCTGTGCTGTTTTTCTAACGGCTGACCTCTCCTCTGTCTCCCCATAACACATACCTATACCTCTAAATTCCTTTTTATATAAGAGGAACTGGGAATGAGCAAATGTGGGTTTAGATGAAAAGTGCAGGTGCCTTCTGCTGTACCATTGTACAGGCTATATGTAAAAGGAAAAAAATACCTTGATGAGTTTTTGAGTTGCTTAAATAATGTCAAGAAAATTGCTCATGGATTGTTATTCACTGAGGCATTGGAAAAAAGTAGTTAATCTTTTACAAACCTGCAGACAAAGCAGTGACCCTCAGAGAGTTTGGAGGAGTAAAATTTGTCACCTTTGCCTTCACCAATCAGACAACCTCTTCAATGAGATCTAGCAAACTTGCTTATTGGTATGTGGTTAGACAGCTATAGCCTTGTCTTCTTGTTTTCCCCATGGGAGCACCAAATTGCACAGAGAGGGTGGAGAGAGCAGATTTAAAAAGCCTCAGCAGCCCCTCAGCAAAGCATTTGAGCTCTGCCATGTCTTTGTGAGAGATAGTAGAAAGATTAGTTAGAAAATTTTGATCAGCTTCCTGTCAGGACAAGTGTTTTGACTAAGACTTGTTCTTCTTGAGGAAATCGTGTAATTATGGACAGTTCCCACAGAGGAGGAAACAAACTGTAAGGATGGTGGGAAAGTATAGGGGAAAAATTCAGATGGTAGCCTTTGAAAGTGTTTGAGAACTTCTGGGGTTTAGTTTAACTTCTTAGTGAACTCGTGTGATGTTGGGACTTTTGTTTCAGTAAAAGTGTTGCTTTCATTTCCAAGTCCTAGAATGCTGACTACTGTTTTCATTGTAAAATGGAACAGACAATAAAACGAAGTATTTCAAAACTGATATTTAAGATCATGAGTTACTAATTCACAGTACCAGCTGAAACCCTTTTTTGATCAAAATGACTTCTGTTAGATTGTCAAAATGAAGTCTGATGTGAGTTATGCAGTTTGTAGATGAGGGTATGTGTGTGAGAGAGAATATAAAGAAAAAGTTGAAATACTTCATTCTGAATTTAAAAATTCTGTTGCATGTTCTGCAAATTGATGGGATTTGATCATTATTTCACCAAAAAAATAATTGGATCTTGCTTTATATTGAAACTGAACAAGAATTCTGAAATCTCAGCAGTTTCTGTGAGTTGGAATTATAAATTTTTACTAACTGTGTTGGAAGATTTTAGTCCCTTTCACTGAAGCTAGCATTGCACATGTGCAAAATTTAAGAAATAATATGCCTTGTCTTCACCCAAATGCGGTGTCACTTGAATTATGGAACACTTTCACAGTTTCTCTCCTGTGTTCATGAAAACTGTGAAAATATAGTACCCTATTCTACCTGGGTTTGTGTGGGAGGGTTAAAGATATGTTGGTGTCTTAATAAATTACTTCATCACTTCTCCTTTCTTCATATGACAATTAGACATGTATCTATCTGTACATAAAAGTGTAGTCTGTCTTATTCTATCTGGTATTGCCGTCTGGCATGTGTACTTGGCCTTTAATTACACTTGATCATGTATCTTGATTTACATTGATTAGCCTGGCTGCTTTGCATCTTCAAGCACAAATTAAGTTAGTGAATAGAAGGCACTCAGAACACAGTTCTGATCATGCTGGTACCCAGATTGTGGACAGAACTAAACTTATAAAATCTGAATGCCAACTCTGCTGAAGTCATATTTATTCTTCCAGGCTATCTAGGCAGTTGTTAGTGTTTTTCAGTTCTTGGCATTCAAATTAGTGCACAACTTAAAAAAAAAAGTTTAAATGTATGTGGTTCTGCAGTTTGTGTTATATTTATGTGCTCTAAGAGAAGCTTTACAAATTTCTCATTGACATCTGGGTTTTATTATTAGCCAAGCTGAACTTACTTTCTTGCCCTAAGTAACATGCTCAGCAGTAGTTTACATAAAGTAAATATTTGCCTCTTGCCTTGCCTCTCTGTACACAGAATGGCTGTCATTAGGCTGTTGACATAAACTTTGCACTCATGACCTGCTGAGTTTAATGGAGGAATCCTGAATTATTGACTTTCATTGGCTGTTGATCAACTGGTGTGATTCATACAAGCAGCTAGCCTGCACTTCACAGTGAACCAACATAATGAGTGTAAAGAAATATATATATACATTAAAAAACTTTTATCCATCAAGTAATTACTGTATGTGCTTTGAGTGTTAAATATTTATAATCACACTGACTCAAGTGGTGATAGGGATGGCTCAGTCTATTCTTTCATAAGACAGAACACACAGTAATGCTAGTCTGTACGGAGTGCAGTATTTCATAAAGATAACTTTGATGGCGCTATATTCTCTTGTACTAGACTGACCATTTGGACACCATCAAACTGCACTTGAGTCTAAACTGAACAAGTCACTGTGTTCCTTTCAGAGATGCCTTCAGGCTGTTACCAGCTGTTGTGCATGCTTTTAACGTGAAGCTGGGCCTGATTTCATAGTTGATAAAATGCCTTTCCATGCAAAACATAATTAATTTACTACAGAAAATCAGCTGGGTTCAGCTGGGGTCATCTGTATGAGTAGCTGAACAGAATGATAACACCAGTAGAACAAACCTGCTTTAGTTAATTTGTTCCATTTTGTCACTATTCTAAATGGATTAGTTTTCTGTGTAACATTCTCCAGATGCTAATTCTCTTGGACAATAAACTACATGTTTGCTAGGCTACTCTACCAGACAATAGAAGTTTGTTTGTGTTTGTTGTTGTAGTTGTTGTTGGTGGTTTTATTTATTTGAGTTTTTGTTTTTGTTTGTTTGTTCAGTTGGTTTGGTTTTGGTTTTGTTGTTGGTGGGGTTTTTTTTGTTTCGTTTGGTTGGTTGGTTGGGTTATTTTGGTTTTTGATTTTTGGGATTTTTTGGCACTTTGAGGCCTCAGAAAAAGAAACCAGATGGGGTGGATATAGCATTATAACATTAATAGCTGTCTTCATTTCCTCTCTGAAGGCATCCTGGACACATTGGAAGCCTGCAGTAAGCAGTTGTTTCCATGACCTGAATAGAACCTAGAATCTCAGTTGTGCTTGCATTTGCCACAAAATGGTGTTTGAAGGACCTGCTCTGCTGAGAAAGGCCATGCTGAAATATTTTCTTTCTACGTTGTTCTGGCTCAGCTGTAGACAATGCAACACAGGGAATTTCTTGAAGGAAGTCTTAGTGATCTCCTGAGTGTTTAATTGCATATACATCTGTTGGGGCACTGCCATGCCCACTCACAGATTCCTCATGGCCTTGTACTACAGCTCTATTACTCAATTTGTGTCTTATGTAGCAGCTGTTGTGTAAAAACTGCTGGTTTCAGGTACTTCCGGTAGTACCTGCTAACAAGCATCAATTTAATCAAAATATTTCAACTGTGATTCATTTCTTATATGTTAAAGACAATGCCTGACCCTGATAATCTAGTGTTAGGTACTGAACTACTTTTCCTTGCTACAGAAGTGAATGGATAACTGGACAGAACAAAAAGTACTGCTTCAAGTGGCTAGGAGCAGTTAGCAGAACACAGTGGTTTATGTTGTGCACATAAGAATGGCCTTGGCTTGTTTGGTTCAAGCAGATGATTTCAGCTGCAAGCTGCTGTTTCAAGAAACAGGCAGCAGAAGGGAAGATTTGGTTGCACTGTTTGTGTTTGGGATATTCAAAGGGTTCCAAAGAACTTACTTCTTATTCTAACATGTTACTTTCCAAATCAAACACTTGTTTTGGAGGCTGACTGTCCCTTTGGCTGTGATTTCTTTGCATTTCCTTTGGTGTGTGAGCTGTGGATTTGTTCAGGTTTTTTTTCCCATAGTGGCCACTCACGTTTGACCAAATTCATGCAGTAACTTTGCCAATTTACACAGTGTGCCTTGGCTAGAAAGACAGCAAATTGTGCAGTTTGGAGAAATCTGATTACTTTTCTTTCAGATGTCATTAATGTTATAAATTTAAGATAAGATGTCTATTTACCACCACTATTTCTAAGTCACCAAGCAATCTTTTCCCATTCAGTCAACCCACACAATTGCAGCAGGTTTATAAACCGAGAAAATTAGCCAGCAATTTGGACTATGGTAAGTTATATCCATGTAATCTTCCCATCTCTCGTAGCTCCTGTTCCCAAGCATGGGAAGTCACAGACATTGCAGATAGTGGAGCACAGGTAGAATTCTCCCGAAGAATGAGAAAACAGGCAAACCCTAATTTTAATGTACTTGTGTATGAGGAGTGTGAAACAACAGATGTATTATTTAGGACGCCTTCTGGTGAGAAAGCCTTGGAAAAAGCAACAGACAGGGCTGAATGTGCCCTGCCAAAGAATTGTAGCATTTTAAATGAATACCTGTCTTACAGCCCAATCTCAGAAAGAAGTTTTTGGTTTGAACCAAGTTTTTCTGAGGGGTTCTGAGAAGAATCAGGGTTTTCTGGAGGCATTCAAGCATGTTTTTTTCCAAACATTCAATTGACTGAGGCCTGAAGCTGGTAATAGTGATTCAGTGATGAGATTTTAATTTGAGCTGCACCATCATTCATGGTCTTTTGCTTCATCTTCAGTATAGAAGACAGAATATTAACAAGAATGAACTTCGGCCAGTTTATTCTATGCTTGGGATTCTCCAGGGTCTTATGACCCCAGATCTACCTCCACTATTGCCACTGAATTAACTTTTTTCTGTGATTAATTCCTTCCATAGTAATTTACAACTGCACTAATTTCCAGTCCTATCTGTGGCATATCTTCTTCTGAACTGTGAAATCACAGTTCTATACACAGTCAGAATGTCTGACTCTGCTTCTTCGAAAAGCTGAACATAGCTTTTGACTTTCTTTGTTCTTTTTGGTGGTCAGTGACTAAGAGGGCATTATATTGCATGGTCATTGCCTATTGCATTTTATATCCAGTTCCCTTCTTAAAAGTGATATGCATTACCTAACCCAAGGAAACAGAACCCACTAAGAAACAATTTTAATTTTCTGCTGCCTGCTAAAGAGTAAGTTTATGACTCTTGAGAGAGAAGTATATTACTCCAAGACATGCTACAAATTTTCCTATAAGCACTAGCTATGTTTTGTGGATATTCTGAACAGCCTGTAACTGGGGTTTACTGCAAAAGAGTTTCAGAACATAAACCAGTGTGGCATCCAAACTCTGATTAATCTCTGGTGATGTTTCATATGACTAAAGTAAAACAGTAAAAGGAAGCGTGCAAAAGGTGGAAACAGGCTCAGGTGGCATAACAGAAATATAGAGACACTGTCAGAGAGTACAGTAACAAGACCAGGAAAGCCAAAGCCCATGTGGAATTAAATCTAGCAAAGGATGTGAAAAGCAACAAGAAGGGATTCTACAGCTGTACCAACAGCAAGAAGAAGACTAGAGAAAATGTAGACCTGCTGCTGAATGGGGCAAGGAACCTAGTGACATGGGCATGGAAAGTCAAGGTACTCAATGCCTTATTTGCCTTACTTTTTACTGGTAGGATTTCCTTGCGTGAAACTGAGCCCCTGGGAAAGTTTTTTAAAAAAAAAAAAATTTACCCTCCATTGAGGAGGACTGAGTGATGGAACACTGAAATCAGTTGGACATATGCAAGTCTACAGGAACTGACATAAAGATTCATTAGGCTGGCTGACGTAATTGAGATAGGACTCTTGGCTTTCTTTGGAAGATCCTGGTGATCAGGAGAGGTTCCTGAGGACAGGAAAGAAGCCAATATCAAGAAGGGCAAGGAGAAGGGTCTGGGGACTGCAGGCTAATCAGCTCACCTCAGTCCCACCTTCAGTGGGACTTCCACTGTTCACTGTGTTCACTGTGTTCACCCTTCCACCTTCAGTGGGAAGGTATGGGAGCACATAATCGTGGAAGCCACTTCCAGACCTTGTAAGAACAAGGTGATAAAGAGTAGTCAGCACGTATTTGTGAAGGGGAAAATCATGCCTGAGAACCTCACAGTCTTCTGCAATGGAATGACAAGCTCAGTGGGTGAGAGAAAGACGGTTGATATTTATGGTCTTGGCTTGTGCAAGACTTTCAATGCTGTTTCCTGTAATACTCACATTGATAAACTCATGACGTATAGACTAGATTAGTGTACAGTGAGGTGGATTGACAACTGTCTGAACTACATGTTTTTGAAGGGGTGTAATCAGTGGTATGAAGTCCAGCTGGATGTCAGTTACCGCTAGTGTAGCTGGTGGTGCACACTGAGACCAACACTATTACACATCTTCATTAACAACATGGGTGATGTGGTAGACTGCACCCTCAGCAAGTTTGCAGATGACAGAAAACTAGGAGGAGTAGCTGATACATGGGATGGTTCTGCTGCCATTCAGAGATACCACGACAGGCTGGAAAAAAGTACTGACAGAAATCTTCTGATGTTCAGCAAAGGAAAACGCCAAGACCTGCACCTAACGAGGATTAACCTAGTACAAGCTGGGGTAGGACTGCCTGGAAAGTAGCCTTGCTGAAAAGGACTTGGAGGATTTTGCAGACAAGTTGATCATGAGCTAGCACTGTACCCTGTGGCAAAGAAGGCCTAGAGCACCCTGGGCTGTGTTTGGAAAAGCATAGGCAGCAGGGTGAAGGAAGTGATACTTCCCTTCCTCTCAGTCTAGAGTACTTGTGTCCAGCTGTGCCTTCCTATTTTAGGAGAGACATGGAGATACTGAATAAGTCCAGTAAAGGGCAACTGAAATAATTAAAGGATTGGAGTGTCTGCCTTAGAGTAGCAGTCTGCTGAATCTGCTCCAGTTTATCAATGTTTTTCTTTCACTGGGGTCCCAAAACCAGATGCAGTATTCTACATGTGGTCTAATGAGTGTCAAATAAAGGAGAATACTTTTTTCCCTCCTGCTACTGGCTGTACTCCTGTCATTACAGCCAACACTGCTGTTGGCAATCTTTGCTGCTTGGGCATGCTGCTGGCTTGTGTCGAGTGTGCTGCCTACCAGGACCCCTACATACTGTTGCTCAGCCTGCACTCTTGCAAACACATCTTTCTTGACTGGTGCAGGATTTTACATTTGTCCTTGGTGATTTTTACAAGATTCCTGTTGTCCTAGTCGTTCAGTCTTCAGGTATTTGTCTCTCTGTTTCTTTCTGTCACATAGAAAACTTCTGGCTCAGTACCATCATGCTTCCCTAGAAGGTATATCTTCAAGAGACAAATGACTGTTTTGGAAAACCTAAGCAAATGTACTGGTAACTTGTTTAATTATAAGGATGCAATGTGAATATGGTGGTCTGCAAAGCAAAGTATGTAGTGGTGAAGAAAATGAAGGGAAAATTATTCAAAATCTAAGGTTTTCTAGGATTTCTCTCATATTTGGAATTCCTAACATCAAAGTATCCGTTGATCACACAAAATAACCCTCCTTGCCAGTCCACTGGCTGCATCACAGTGCGAGGTGTGAGGGAGTAGTGTCTCTCCACAGTATGGGTTTTTATTTCTGCCATCCCACTTCGGTTAACTGCCTATAACTTAATACACTGCATCACTTCTGTGAATATGGTTCTTTTTTATTCTCAGAGGGCCAAGGTGTCAGTTTTTCTTATTCTTCAGGTTTTCACAAGCTGTTCCAGTTCCAGCTGTTTCAAAACTTTGCCAAACCAACATAGCTCTTGACTCGGTAGGAGGAAGACTCATCTACAATGAATGCTCCACAGTAGAGTACTGCCATTGAGTGTGTGTATATATGAATCTAACCCTTTCCTACTACTCACTCTGAAAAAACAAGCAAGTATTTAATCCTTTTCATACTGTCTGTGAATGCGGTTTAACACATATGGTTTGATTTTTTTCCTCTCTCTCTTTAGTTTTCTTTCAGATGCAATTACGGGCAAGGTATATGCCACATGCATTTTTCCCAGATGAAAAAAACTGGCTTTTGATCAAAATAACCAACAGTTATTGAGTGAAATGGTATTAATATAAAAACACTTATCTGAAAGAGTTCTGATTTTTTATTTAGAGTCTATAACGTATGACATGACCTATTAGTGTATAACTGCATTTGTTTCTAACAAACAATACTTGACTGAACTCCAAAAACTGTTAAGGTGGCCTTATATTATAATCAAGGCCTTGATTCTACAGTATGTTTCTTACTGTGTGCTGTTTTTATTTGTTGTTTGTTTGGTTGGCTGGTTTGTCTCACTTGTTTGGTGTTTTTGTTTTATTTTCTTTTGTTTTCTTTTGTTTTCCTGACGCACTTATAGTGAAATGTATCTATCATGAGATGTGAATCTGACAAGTAAATACCACATGGTAATCTCCTAGCCCAGAGGTATGACAAATGAGTGGGTGGTGTTCAGTATAAATCTGAAAATACTTAAAAATTTAAAGGATGCTTTCTCAGTGGAAAAATAAATGTCACTAGTGACCTGAAGTAATGTAGTTCATTTTTACACTTCTCTTACAGAATTTCAGAAAATATAACATAATTGTGGTGGCTGTGTAACTGCTTTGCCCACATCAGCTTTGAATTGTCCAACAAGGAGATTTTCATCATTTCTCTTCAATTATTACCCTTCAGAAAGCTAATTTTTTGTATTTTTATCAAAGTTGCTTTTTATTTCTGGGAAGAAAAAAAAAAAGAAAAATACGTAACTGGTGTGAAAAGACTGCTGCTCCAACTAGGAGTTAATGCAGACACCCCTGAGTATTTACAGTATGCATGCTAAATGAATTCTTACTTAGCATCTCTACAGGATACTGAAGTTACTTGTACCCTAAGTATCCTATTTTAAGATGTTTCCATACACATTGAGAATTCCTGTAGTGTTCAGAAGAAGTTAGTGTCTCATTTAGCTTCTATACAGCCAGCAGAACAAAACTTTGCTAGTAAATGCATGATTTGATACAAATCCCTGAGGCAGCTATGGGGAAAGCTAGATTATCTGCATGAATACTGTGTCTTACCATCTATTCTGTGTATAATTGCAATACTGTAGTCACACATTGACGTATTTGGAAAATATTAACTGAGCAATTCCTTACATTATCCCTGTGTTTATTAGATATGAAAAGAAATTATTCCCCCCCTGTCTGAATACTTAAGTTTGCTGTGTTTACCCTTATTTATAGATAAATCTTTAAATGCAGATCAGGGCAGCACAAAAAATGCAGACTGAAATCCATGATGGAAAAGCCAAATAAAACAGTCTATTATAGTGACACCATCATACAAGTGGTTGGTAGGTAGGTATTTCCTTACTGAGAAACCCGGGACAACGGTGTGCCTCAACTTTTGGCCCTTCCATTTTTGATTCAAAGTACATAGAAGGAGCAGAATCTGCATTCAGAAAACAGAAGAGGTGGGGAGGCACTCAACACTTTTATCCACATCCTCATGCATCTGCACAAGGATCAGGGAGAATCTCATGACTGCCTCCCTGGGGAGCCTGTTCCAGGGCTCCACCAACCTCTGGGTGAAGAGCCTTTTCCAAATGTGTAACCCAAGCCCCTGGCATATCTGCCTACCATTCCCTCAGGTTCTGTCATTGGTTACTAAAGAGAAGAGATCGGCGCCTGCCATTCATCCTCCCCTTGTGAGGAAGCTGTAGACCGCTTCAGAAGGACTTAATAACCTCCTCACTTGTTGTCTGTTAAGTATTGTTTCATCATGGGCCAGATTTTTGCTCAGCAGCATGATGCTGAGTAATTCTGATACATCTAAAGTATCCTTCCCTCTTTATTCTAATAGAGGAGTGCAGAGACCAGTACACTAAGAATGGAGAAATGAAGCAATCTCTTTTCAACAGAATGAACCTCAAATTACGACTTAATTTGAAATTTAAATCCAGCATAGGTATCATGTGACCATGAAGAACTACAGCATATCCAATAAGCATTTGGCATATGCACCAACACCCATAGAAGTCCATGAAAGGCTTTCCAGTGACTTAAATAGGCTTTGAATTATGTAGGTGCTGGAGCTGAATTCCTAATAATTCCATGAAAATCCCATGAAATAATGATTTTAGCTGTTTGGAACAGAGGCTGAATGTACCTTTGTATTAGTACAAACGAACTTGTTGCTGCAGTGACTATGATGATATTAGATACTGGTTTACTGTCCTTCTACCACTGCACAAGTTAAACTCTCAACATAAAAATTGAAGTCTCTGATTTCAAGAAGTATTTCTCAAAAAAAAAAAATCAGACTGTGCAGATTGAAAAATGTCTACAGGCAGAAAGTGAAAAACTGTCTGCCGAAATTATTAATGATATCACTAGAGTGATATATACAGTACACTAGATCAATTGCCTTTTCTTGATGTTCTGTTTACATACATTTTTATTTTTGCAATGCAGAAGACGATGGAGGAGAATTTCCTCTCTGTTTACCGTCAAGACATAATTTGCTATCTGGAGTTAATTATTTTAAAAAGCTATCTTACTCAGACAGGGATAGGGAGCAGAATGAAGCCAAAATAATCCAAGACGAAATGGTTAGTGACCTGCTACAACATTTGGACACCCACAAGTCTCCGGGGCCAGATAGGATACATACAAGGGTGCTGAGGGAGCTGGCAGAGGTGATCACTAAGCCACTTTCCATTAACTGTCAGCAATCCTGGCTAACTGGGGAGGTCCCAGTTGATTGGAAGTTGGCAAATGTGATGCTCCTCTACAAGAAGGGCTAGAAGGAGGATCTGGGGAACTACAGAGTTATTAGTCTAACCTCAGTGCTGGGGAAGGTCATGGAGCAGATGATCTTGAGTAACATCACGTGGCACATACAAGAAAAACATGTGATCAGGCCCGGTCAACATGGGTTAATGAAAGGTAGGTCTTGTTTCACCAACCTGATCTCCTTCTATGACAAGGTGACCCATTAGTAGGTGAAGGAAAGGCTGTGGATGTTGTGTACTTAGACTTCAGTAAGGCCTTCGACACCATATCCCACAGCATTCTCCTGGAGAAACTGTCAGCTCATGGCCTGGATGGGTGTGCTCTGCGGTGGATAAAGAACTGTCAGGATGGCCAGGCCCAAAGAGTTGTGGTGAACAGAGCCAAATCCAGTTGGCGGCCAGTCACAAGTGGTGTTCCCCAGGGCTCATTATCGGAGCCATTTCTGTTTAATCTCTTTACCAATGATCTGGACAAGCAGATTGAGTGCACCTTTAGTAAGTTTGCAGATGACAGCAAGCTGAGTGGGAGTGTTGATCTACTGGAGGGTAGGAAGGCCATAAGGAGGGATCTGGACTGGCTGGATCAATGGGCCAAGGCCAGTTGTATGAGGTTTAACAAGGCTGAGTGCCGGGTCCTGCACTTGGGTCACAACAACCCCAGGCAGCGCTACAGGCTTGAGGAAGAGTAGCTGGAAAGCCGCCTGGCAGAAAAGGATCTGGGGGTGTTGATCAACAGCCAGCTGAATATGAGTCGGCAGTGTGCCCAGGTGGCCAAAAAGGCCAACAGCATCCTGGCTTGTATCAGGAATAGTGTGGCCAGCAGGACTAGGGAAGTGATTGTGCCACTGTACTCATCACTGATGAGGCCCCACTTTGAATACTGGGTTCATTTTTGGGCCTCTCACTACAAGAAAGACATCGAGGTGCTGGAGTGAGTTCAGAGAAGGGCAATTAAGCTGGTAAGGGGCCTGGAGCACAAGTCTGATGAGATGTGGTTGAAGGAACAGGGGCTGTTTAACCTGGAGAAAAGGAGGCTGAGGGGAGATCTTAGTGCTGTCTACAACTACCTGAGAAGAGGTTGTAGCATGGAGGGTGTTGGTCTCTTCTCCCAAGTAGCAAGTGATAGGGCGAGAGGAATGGCCTCAAGTTGTGTCAGGGGAGGTTTAGATTGGATATTAGGAAAAAAATCTTCACAGAAGGGGTTGTCAGGCATTGGAACAGGCTGCCCAGGGAAGTGGGGGAGTCACCATCCCTGGAGGTGTTTAAAAGGTGTTTAGACAAGGTTCTTAGGGACATGGTTTAGTGCTAGAGTCAGGTTAGGTTATGGTTGGACTCAATGATCCTGAGGGTTTCTTCCAAATGAAATTATTCTATGATTCTATGATTCTATTCTGTACCTCAAATATGTAAAAAAAAAAGTTCAGATGCAGAGGACTCTGTCCTACATGTGCCATAGTCCTAGAATGGATCACTCCTTTCAGTGACTTTGTGAGCTAAGCTGTGATTTATTCTTCTGATTCCATATTATTCCTGCTATATACATGTGCATAAGTCACAGGAAGTAGGCAGGACTCTAATTTAGGATAATCACTGAACGTTATGAAAGGTTCCCACCCTGCAATATTTATGTGCATTTTAAACTTAAAGCGGGCAAGAAGTCCTTCCTAGAACTGAGGCTTATTCAGCTGCTAAAAGTTAATTGTATACGTAAGTGGTTGTATGATTGTGGCTTGAATAAACAAAGAAGAGTATGTGGGAAGATTAAGAAAACAAACACATATTTCTTCCCTGAGTTACTACAAATTCATAAAACGCAATCAAACCTAGCACTGGTGTACACTCATTGTCTATAGTACTGTCTTGTAATTTTAACTCAGAAACAAATAAATGTGCACAGACCAAACTGGAAATCAATCACTACTGGAAAAAGATTTGTGCCTGTCTCAGTTGTGATATAAATCATTAATGAAATATTATGTGTGTTCCTCATAATGTAAATTTTTACAGCTATATAACCTTACAAAGAATTACTTGGCAGAATTCTCTCTTTGAAGACTAAGAACCATTTGCCTTACAAATTTCTTTGTGGCGTTATATTGATGTGAATACACACTTTATGTTTCTGTAGGTGCAATAAAACTTTGACACCCAATTACATGAATCAATCTTTTTCATCCATAGTTTTTTTTCACTTATAAGCTATTTGGTGAATATGTCTGTGCTCTAAACATATACTCAGGAAGATGTTACTGTAATTCTAACTGATAGCAGGTATAGACTGTCAGGGAGCATTAAAGGCAGGCTGCTCTGGAGATGTCATGTATCTGGAAGCCAACCATATTAATAAGTGACCTTACCAACGAGGGCAGATTTCTGCAGCAAATCAAAATAAGCAGACTACATTTGTTGGTAACCA
Organism: Pampusana beccarii; assembly: GCA_013399365.1. Lineage (NCBI taxonomy): Eukaryota > Metazoa > Chordata > Aves > Columbiformes > Columbidae > Pampusana > Pampusana beccarii. The sequence continues at coordinate 150,851 of VWYH01007076.1, forward strand.
AGTTCAGCCAGGAGTCCAAATCATTGCACAAGTCCACAGTAATGGAGCAGGTCCAATGTCAAGCCAGGAATTCAAGTCTGTGGGTTAAGTCTGGGTCTGGATAAGCAGGATACATGACTAGACATGGACATTGTTGCACTGGAGCTGCAGCATAGCACAGGCAAGGACCAAAGGCAAGATCCTCAGTTTAAAGAAGGAGTAAGGGGAGACCCTTCTGTGGCTTCTTAGCACTGTTTTTGTGGGGGGTGTTAAATGCCTGAGACCTACAACTGTCATATCTCTGTCACTGCTCTGGAAAGGAATTCCTTTGTAACTGAGGTACCTTCAGATTTTAATGTACAGAAGAGAGCAGTGTCTTGGTTATCTGCCTGGATGCAAAATAGTGGATTTTACTGGATTTTACTACAGTGAAGTGATTACATCACCAGTGATGTGGTTAACCTTTTCTCACAGAGAATCATAATTACATTGCATGATCTTTTGATCCAGACTTCCACTGCAGGATGGAGCCTTATTATTCATTTGTGCGCATTATGTGATTTTCTTGCACAGAAACACTCGTGTGCCAGCAGCAGCTCTTGTCTGGTATAAAATGGCAGAATGGTAGGAATCTAAATCCCAAGGGATAGTCCTACTCTTAGGTCTTATAAGAAGTAATAATTATATGCACAATTGTGCCGTTTGAACTTTGTCCCACCTAGTATATAGAGGAAGGTTTGCAAGGCTTTGTGGTGCAGAGGAAGGCCCCATGGTAGAGTGGGCTTTTATTTTTTAGTTTGTATTACAGATACACCAGAAGTTACTCTGTTACTGAGAATGATTAATTTTTTCTGGGTCCTGGGATTCTCTCCTCCATCATGTTTCTACTGGTCTATTTACATTTACAAACTGAGGAAAAATATGCCCATTTCTCAAAACTAAAAACCAGATATTCTGGATTTTTAATGCCATTTTAACTATTGGCATGAAAAGTAGCAGTTGATGTCGTAAGTAATATAAGGACTACTTATATTAAAACCTAGTGAGAGCTGTGTGAGGCTCATAATGATTTTTGGGAAGCATAGCTTACAGTTAAATTCATGATGTTTCATCCAGAGAAAACCGTGTTGCCTTCTTATTAGCAATAATTTGGTTTAGTTTTGCTGCTTTGTTTCTGTTATTTTAATATGGTCAGCAGAAGAAGTTTGAAAGATGGAACAGCGTGTGCTTCTTGAGAATCTCTTTCCTTGGCAGACAAAAATAGGGGTTTGAAGTTTTCTTTACTGTGTCTGACAAACCCAGCAGCCTTGTAACTGCAAAACTTGAAGTATTTCAGAGATTAGTTTTGTCTGTGTTTGTAGTGTCTTTATTTCATGCCAAGAGGCTGACAAAGCCCATTGTCATTTAATAAACTGTAGGTTAGGCTTGCATACAGGAATGTCCAGATTGTTCGTGGAGAAACTGTTATTTCTAACCACTTTCAGCCTGCTTTTTCTCTACATTAAAGCATTTTATGCTATGGCCAGCTGTTTAAACATATAGTTCTGTGTATACAGAACATTGACACTTTATTTTATGTCCGGATAATTTCAAAAGAAGCTACCCTTCACTTTCTGAACTTGGTATTGGCACTGGCTTCTTTCCCCACTCTGATTATTTTGAATTCCAGCCAAGTGAATTCAGTTTTGCAGTACTTGAATGTAACTCTTCTCAAGAAAAGTTAATTGCAATGCATTGTGTAAAGACAGAAATTTTATTATGTGTTTCTGTAACACCTCTGACCCCTGGTTATATGCCAGCACATTTGTGAGGAAAGGTGCTCTGTGTGCCCAGAATAAAGACATAGAAGTGTGACACAGAAAGCAACAGTTGATCTACAGACATTAATTAGGGAAAATTTCTTTTGGATACTCATCAACTTTTATTATTTTTTGGTTGTAGCAGATGGTCTCCAGTTACTACTGAAGTAAATTAACTTTCTGGTTCTAATAAGTGGCTTTATTCTTCCACTGTTCTACAACAATGTTTGTTCAGATGAACTGAATGCTGAAATGAATGCAAGAGCTAGGACATTTAAAAAATTCTGGAAGAAATACAGCTCTTGTTCTTCCAGGCACAAGTAGACCAATGAAAAGATGCAAGGATTTTGCAAGATTTGAAGAACTTAGGTTCCCCTATGGGCAGTTGGTTCTATAAATGCTCACTTCAGATTTTCTTGTACTCTGCTTTGGGTACCAGCAATCACTGGAGACTGGAGCAAATACACGTCTTGTGAGATAGGAAGCAGGTGTCTTCTTTGTTGCTAACAGCATATGAGTCATGGTGTAGAGAAAAATGTTGGCACTTGCTGAGGCTGTGGTTTTATTTAACTCTTTTCTTTCTGTTGCAGACCAAATTGAGTCTAATTACTCCTGGATATATCATTGCATTTGAAGTTATGCCAAGGCCAAAGCACACTTGCTATGATTAAGCATATTTTTTTTAGCTTGTACCTTTGCCTTCCTTAAAAAGGTTATGTTTTCTTTGCTTAAAAGTTTCATTCTGGAAAGACTGCAGAAGTGAGAGCAAGCTGCAGAATCCGCTTGCTACAGTTTTAGCCATAACTCTAGGTAGAGGTCAGCATTTGCATTCCTTAGGCAATTCTGACACACTCTTACAATGATAGCAAAAATAATTTGTTGGGTTTTGCTGTTGTTTTGTTTCACAGAATCACAGAATGTTAGGGATCGAAAGGGACCTTGAAAGATCATCTGGTCCAATCCCCCTGCCAGAGCAGGAACACCTAGATGAGGTTACACAGGAAGGTGTCCAGGCGGGTTTTGAATGTCTCCAGAGAAGGAGACTCCACAACCTCCCTGGGCAGCCTGTTCCAGTGTTCTGTTACCCTCACCGTGAAGAAGTTTCTTCTCATATTCAAGTGGAACCTCCTGTGTTCCAGTTTGCACCCATTACCCCTTGTCTTATCGTTGGTTGTCACCAAGAAGAGCCTGGCTCCATCCTCATGACACTCACCCTTAACATATTTATCAACATGAATGAGGTCACCCCTCAGTCTCCTCTTCTCCAAGCTAAAGAGACCCAGCTCCCTCAGCCTTTCCTCATAAGGGAGATGCTTCACTCCCTTAATCATCTTTGTGTCTCTGCACTGGACTCTCTCAAGGAAAGTTCCCTGTCCTTCTTGAACTGGACACGATATTCCAGATGTGGTCTCACCAGGGCAGAGTAGAGGGGGAGGAGAACCTCTCTCGACCTACTAACCACCCCCTTTCTAACACACCCCAGGATGCCATTGGCCTTCTTGGCCACAAGAGCACAGAGCTGGCTCATGGTCATCCTGCTGTCACAAGGACCCCCAGATCCCTTTCCCCTACACTGCTCTCTAATAGGTCATTCCCCAACTTATACTGGTTCCTGGAGTTTTTCTTGCCCAGATGCAAGACAAACAAGGGGAAAACATTTTTATGATGTCTATAAAGTAGATAAAAAATAAGCAGACTAAAGATATGTCACTGTCAACATTCTCTCAACAACACTGTCAACAATCATCTGATGATAGCCCACAATTAGAATACTCAAAAGCATAAAATTAACCATGAGAAAGACATGGACCTGCTTGAGTGTATCCAGAGGAGAATCATAAAAAAGACCATTTAAATAGTGTCCAGGCAGCTATACATGTAAAAAAGTAAGCATCTTTTGGAGCAAAAATGAATATAAGACCCTGTCTTACTTTCAGGGAAATAGGGTAGCAGCCTTCCAGTACCTAAATGGGGCCTACAGGAAAGATGCCCTGTCTTTTTACAGGGCATATGGTGATAGGGCAAGGGGTAATGTCTTTAAACTGAAAGAACATAGATTTAGATTAGCTATTAAGAAGAAGTTATTTACTGTGAGGGTGGTGAGCCACTGGAACACGCTGCCCAGAGAAGTTGTGGATGCCCCATCCCTGGAAGTGTTCAAGGCCAGGCTGGATGGGGCTTTGAGCACCCTGGTCTGGTGGAAGGTGTCCCTGCCCATGGCAGGGGCTTGGAACTAGAGGATCTTTAAGGTCCCTTCCAACCCAAACTGTTCTATGATTCTATGATATACTGCCACTGAGCAGTATACTAATTTGAAAAAGAAAATTACATTGCTGTCAGCACAGAGCTACTGTCTCTCCCTCGCAACATGGTAAAGGCCACAGTAAATCCTAGTACCTCAGGAATGGGTGCTGACATGCAGTCTGATTTATCTGAAAAAGGTAAACTGTTGCCAAGTGGTTTTGCAATGCATTTGTTAGGCTCACTGTTTGCTTTTTAAAAACAAGAACGTATGCTTAAAATGCAAAAGTAATCAGAGTATAATAATATCAAGACTCGCATGGAATAATACTTAGCAATGTTTTCAGCAAGATTCTGCAAGACTTCTGGGAAGTTTCTAGTTTAAGGACATACATTATAAAGTCACTTTCTGTAACATTTACTTACATTTTAGATACAGAGATTAAATAACTATTTTAAGAGGTTACTTCAATCAGATATTCCTATGTTATGTACTCATTTCAGTGGCATTTTGTTATGAAATGCATGTCTGGGGAATATATTAAATAAGCATAGAAGAATGCTGGCTGCTCTCGGTTTTAAATATGGTTTGCAAAATCTATGCTTAAAAATTTGAGAGTTATTAAATGTTATTCTAAATAGTTTCTGTCCTCATGGCCTCTCATAACCCTTAGCATGCTGGGGGCAACTGAAGTGGAGCTGCACAAAAAAAATTTTTAAAGCATGTCGGTGGCTGATTTTTTTAAAGATCTGCACCTAGAAAAACATCTTTCACAAACTATGAAGCCAATCAAACAGTAACCCAATTGATCAGTGTATGGAATGGAAGAAATTCCTGTGGAATGTAGGAAACTGTAGAAAGAGAAGGGTAGTCACAAAAGCAGTCCATATAAAGAAAACAGTCAAGCAGTGTGTGCTTTGAAAAAATGCTTTTATTTTGTAATCACGTTTTAAATATGATCCTGACTGAGCCATTTAGCACTTGGATGATACATTTAGCAGATTAAACTTTGTTTGGATTCATTTTGAGAGTTAAAACACATTTTGTCATAAGTTAATTTGATTCAGAAGCTAAGCAATCAATTTAAATTCATTTTCACCTTTAAAATGAAGACTTAGAAGGCTATTTTAAAATTGCTTGTCAGGAACATGACTGTCATAAATATGTATGGTGAAATTACAAAGATATGAAGAAAAAAGTGGAGAAGGATCACATTTAGGCATACAATTAATCTGCTTTCTCCCTCAGCTTCGTATCCTGTTCAAAATTAAATAGAAAAATGTGACAAGTACTGAAATAAAGTTTCAGTTTACCTTTCCCTAGCTCTAGAGTTCCAAAAGTTGAAACTATATTTGTTCCATAAAGCACTGTTTCTTTTCTGTAGCAAAGGATGTTTAGTTCACTGAAGAGGGTGACCTCTGGAAATATTCCTAGTACATCAATATATAAATGATGAAGTAATATGTGCAGTGTATAAATCTTCCGTGGCCTTGATTGGATTTCACAGTTTTCAACAGAAAAGAAACTGTCAGCCAAGTAGAATAATTTCAGCAGGCAGAATCAAATCATCTCATTGGGCTGAAAGATTTATAACTCCACGTAGAAGTAGGCTTATGTGAAGTAAGGATAATTAGGGTGTTGAACAAACAGGCTGTGAAGTAATATAAAAATAAGGTTTGTAAATAAAGATGAACAAATACACATGCCTGGCATTACTTTTTCTCTTTCTATGCCCCTACACAGAAAACACTGATGTATGTTTGAAAAGTCAGAGTTACAAATATTGGAATGTTTCTACAACCATCAGAAGAAGTGAAAAATATATACCACACAGTTACTCATGCAGAAGTGAATAATTACAGGAGTCACGCAGATTGACAAATAGAAGAGCCAATAGCTCTTTATTCCTCGCAAATACTACATTCCATTTTTCTTTTTCAGGATACTCAGAAAACATCTTTGTATTACTGTATTCGTTTTCCATCCTAGAAAAAAAAAACGGCTGAAGTATTTACAGACTAGGAAGTCTTCACAGATACAGTCTAACGTATAAAAGAAAAGTCAGTCTGGAGAGTTTAAGTATGAGTTTGTAGTAGGTAATTTTGTCTGTTTGTAACATAGGAGGGAGACATCTGTAGACAATTTTACATGTACGGATTAAAGGAAGGTCACCAAACTGGCTTAAAAATCATCAAAACCCAACCTAATAATTTGCATAATTGAATAACCATTAGCATATCTAGGTTTAGATGGATGTAACAACTTATTTTGTATTACAAGAAAGGAGAATAATAGTGTGATCAATACCTTTTGAAGTTTAATAAGTGTGTTTTCCAAGAGCTGCCTGACTTATGGACCTATTCAGTTATAACAAGACAGGGAGATCATCAAAGTCCTGGGATCGTATTTTGAGATATGCTCAAGAAAAGCAAAGATTTTTGAGTAGATTTTCTTTAAATGTTTTAGGAATAAACTACGGAAATGTATTCTGCATCAGTAATTACGAAGCACAAAAAATGTGGTTCCACAATGATTAATAACTCATCTGTGCATTATCCAGTCATGAAAAGGTATTATTTTATATCAATCAGGCAGGATGTTTCACTGGTTCAGATGAAATTTTGCTGTGTGCCTGCATCTGATCCAGATCAAAGTACTAGAACTGGGCAGTCCAGGAGTACATACGTTTCAGCTTAGTGCTCAAGGCATTCTACCGTGTTTGCTTTATATTATAGTACAAGTGAAAAGATGAACAATTACTGGCAGACTGTAAAGGTAGTCTATGCAAAGCCAAATTAGAAAATGCTGCCTTAAAATTAAGTAGTGATGTTATTTTTATACAGCTCCAGAAACCCTGGAATCTGAATTCATTGTATTGTTAAACTACCCCAAAATTACAATCCAAAAAGTTTTGGCACGGCTTCATGTTTTATTGTACAATGGAATAATGTGCATCAATGCATCTCTTTAAAGAATTACCTGTGTATCATAAAAAAATCTGTTGTGTTGCTTTCATGAATTAAAAATAACTGTTGTAAAACAAACATAACACAGGTGCATGAAAATAATCACTTCACAAGGCATTTGCAATCACTGTTGAACTGATGTTCTCTGACCTATACAAAGTCTCCTTTTCACTCAAAAGTGGCACAGTTACTTGATCTCATTAGTGGTTATGGTAAGTATATGTTACAGTCCTGTTAGCAGTAAAATAAAATAAAATAAAATAGTAAAATAAGTAATAATAAATAAGAATAGTAATAATAAATAAGTAAAATTTTCATTTCCGAAGGGAAGTATGTTATTTTTCCAGTTATCTGTGGAGGGCATGTGTTTTTTTTCCTCACTTTTCAGAATATTATTCTCTTGCCTTATGTCCACTCTTTATTTTTCTTCAAGAGAGTAAACCGCAACCATTCCTACTCGAAGTGTTCCACATCATCTTGGTGCTTGTTGTGTTTAGGTGCAGCAAGAATGCCAGAGAATTAGCTTTGTATTTTCACTCCATCCCACTATCGGACTAAGTACAAATACAAGTGCCTATTTCAGACTTGTCTTAATGCAAATGAATGAGCAATAAATATCCAGTCTTTAGTCTGAAGTATCTGTACCTGCCACAAAGGCAAAGCTGCATCAAGCAGCATAAGGTCCCGCTGTTAGCAAACACTTTGCTAACTGCTTAAAAACTAGACTGAACAGCTCTTGTTCAGAAAGAAAATCTGTGACCACATATTGTTTTAACGTTTATGGGGATTCTAGAGTGGTTGCATAATTTGAATGAATTTGTCATACTTGTGCATTCTGGATCATGTAGTCCTACAAAGAAAAAAATTTTCATTGTGAAGTCACAACAAGATAAATTAAAACAAATGAACAAACAAACAACAGTGTATGTCTCTCTGTGTGTATGTATATATATGTACATACACACGTGTATCTCAGCAGCATTTAGCAAGATCAAAGTATGGGCTTGTAGGCTTTTGGTGCACCACTCTGCTATCATAGTTAACTACATGAGCAGTCTGGCAGTGTGCACTGCAACAGTTATTCAGTCCTTGGTTTTTAGACTATTTCTCCTTAGTGGCATGTTTTTTTGAAAATAAAATGGGACTTCAAAGTGGGAAATCAATCAGGGCTCTCTTCATTATGAAAAACATTTCTAAATGAAAGGGTAAGAAAAAATGGGAATAAGAAATACTTTATAATCTATTCATAGATACTTTTAGATAGATATATAAAGAGATTATTTTTTAATATATAGTAATATGTGGCCTATCTGGATCTCTTTTCACTTTTTTTATCTCTCAGGTATTTAATTCCCTCTCCTGCAAAATGTTGTGCCTGAATACTTTCTGTTCCCTTTGTTTTTTTCAAGACATGTGTACAACTGTTCTACAATTGTATTGTTACAATCAGTTCTGGATGAAGGTAAAGGATCAAGGAACTGTAAAAGTAGTCTTGACTATCTGTTGTAATCCTCTCTCTTGGTCACAGAACCACAGAATCACAGAAGCACAGAAGGGCTGAGGTTGGAAGGGACCCTTGAAGCTCATCTGGTCCAACTCCTCTGCTCAGCCAGGGCTGCCTACAGCTTGTTGCCCAGGATCACGTCCAGACAATTATTTAAATATCTCCAGGGATGGAGACTCCACAAACTCCCTGAGAAACCTGTGCCAGTGCTTGGTCACTCTCACAGTGAAAAAGTGTTTCCTGATGTTCAGATGGAGCCTCCTGTGTTTCACTTTGTGCCCATTGCCTCTTTTCCAGCCACCGGTCGCCCACTGAAAAGAGCCTGGCTTTGTTCTCTTTGCACCCTCCCTTCTCGTATTTATACACATTACTAAGAATGTAATAATAAGGTCCCTTGATGGTCCTTTAAGAGAGTTGCCTCTAATAGCTACAGAAATATGAGGCTTCAAAGGACCCAAGTTCTCTTTCCTCCAGTCATGTTTCCTGTGGAAAACATGTATATGTGTGTGTGCATATGTGTATAAAGAAACCTGTATATAAAGAAGCTCAGTCTGGTTCCTTGTAACTGTTTCTTCATCTGCTTGCAAGAAAGTCTTTGCCACAACATGAAGTTTTTGCCACTATGACCAAACCAAGAGACCAGGGTACCACTTTCTCAAAAAGTATTTATGAAGTCAAGAAAAAGGCACAAAAGGAAGGACAAAAGCAAAAACATCCACTCCTTTTTAACTACATATATTATGTTGTCATTCAAATACAACACTGCTTCCTAAGTAGATTGTTATTAACAGACTGCTGCCATGAGGTATATTACTAAGTAGTTATTACTTTTAGCAATTAATAGCAGTTACTATTAACGACCAGACGTTACAAAGCAAGAGAGGAGTATAAAGATAGTGGCAGTATCACTGGTATTTCTTTTGAACACTGCTTTCCCTCCAAGTCAGAATGTGTATCTTTCTGTTGGCTCCCTTTCAGAACAGCACAAATCTCTCCTCTGGTACTCAGGTCTGGATATCTACTCACTGTTTTTTAAAGAAACATCTTTATTTTCTTGCTTATGAGAATTTCCCTAGGTCACTTCAGGTGACTGCAGATGTCTGCATACCAGATATGAGAGTGCAGCCAACTACATTAACATCTGTGTGGCTTTGGCTATGCGGTCATGTAACAGAACCACAAAATTTCAGTTGCAGAAAGAGACATCCTGTCAGATCCAAGATAAATATCTTGCCCTGTTGAGTTTGAAGTTCTGCAGTTGCATTCTACAGGTCAATACAATCTTGTGATTATTTTCCTTAGTTTAAAACAACACAAAAACCCCCTATGTAGGACGCCACAGGCTATATCAGCTAGTTCCTTGGTGCTACTCCAAAGCAAGCAATGCAGCTGCCAGATAGACCACTGGGAACTGACCTGGCTCATAAAGAAGTTAATCTTCAGGGAAAGTTCCTGGGGAGGCTGCAGGGAAATAGATACTTTCTGTCTCTGTATTGTAAATTTCAATGTTCTGGCTATACCTGCTACTCTCAGCTGCAATGATTATGCAAAATCGTAATTTATGTTTCTATGGAACGTATTTAGCATTGAGACAAGCAGGTGATAATTAAACAAGAAGATAAGGAAATAACTGATGAACACGGGTTTGGTTTTACCATCAACCATATGTTTCTACATTTGCGAAGTCTCAGTTTGGGTATTGAGAGTAAATGCTAAATTGTCACAGCTGTACTGAAAGCAGCAGAACTACCATAATTCATGCATTTTGCATATAGAGTAGCATGTAAAAAGAAGATCAAAGCTCACTGAGTGCCACCAGAAGTTCTAACGTTGCCTTTCAGGGGGTGAACCTGAACTTGATGATTTTTTTGTCAGCAGGACTTTTATGACCTGCTGGATGCCAGTGAAAAACCAGTGAAGGTGCCTACTATAAAACAGGGATGTTTTCTAATGAAATCGTGCTTATTTGCTGAGCCATTAACTTTGAAGGAGGACTGACTGAGACAGCTTTGAACTTTTCCACTTGCTTCTCTCTTGTTAATCAAATTTTCTGGTACCTGGTCTTTTCTTAAGATATGTTTTTCCAGAAGTTGAGTTGTAATTTGACAGTGGAGTTTCCAATAAATGGATTTACAAAGACAAACCACTATAGCAAAACTATATCTAGATGCATCAACTTCTAGGTTTCTCTTATAGAAGCCAAGCCAAAAATGTGACCTTACTTGAAGCTATAGTCTCCCTTCACAATCACGAGTTGCATGTATGCATGCATGCACACACATGTGTAAGGAGGGTGATCTACTCGGTTATGAAATACACTTACTTCTCAAATACTTTGGCCAGCAGTATTGTTTATCTCTGTTGACTCCACAACAGTCATGCTGATTGGTGCATGCTCAGAAAAGTGTGCATGGGTATTATTATTGAATTACTTGGGTAGCTTGTAAAACAAACAAACCCGTATAATTTTAATATTCTTTTCAAATACTGATAAGAGAGTGCCAATATCTAGATCCTGTTTACTTTACGTTTTCTTGATAGCTGTGCAAATACAAGAAGGGAATGGAAGAGAGAGGGGTAGAGGTTTGGAAGCTTACTGTGACAATTTGTTGACAAGAATGACATCATATTCAGAAGAGACTGAAGATTTTGATGCCTGTTGGTCTTATGCAAGCTGATTACTGTTCACAGGTCTGGCAGCAGTTTGTACAGCATATGCCACAGAACAAGAATAAGCTATTGTATGTTCTCAGGGGATAGGGCTGCAGCACTACCTAGAATACTTTTCAAAAGCTTAAGGTTTGAAAAATGACTGCTGAAGTTGGAACCCAGTGCATTTGATGGTACATCTCTGTCCAGTGCATTTGGTAAGAAGCTGCTACAGAAAATTAGAACTAAGATGAAGTCTTATTTGACTATATTTGGTATGGTGGAGGAGGAAAGTGATTCCAGATGGCGGAGGAATTTAAAGGAGGTGAGAGCAGACAGATGAAAGGATCTGGAGAAGTCACTGCTCAGAACTCAGAAATCTTAGCCTTTAGCTTCCATGACGCTGTGATTTCTACTACCTGAAGACTTCTATCGAAGTACTGACACATCAAATTGCATGTTTTAGTTCAGACGTAATTAAAACTGTATGCAACATAGTTGTTGTATTACTAACACACATCTGTGCCTATCACCAGTAAAAGTGGTGAAACCAGCGTCTTACAACACAAATGAGGGTTCAGACAGTGAAAATAAAGCACAAAGCCTGTAATAAAATCCCCAAAATGCCAACAACATTCTGCCTTGTTGCATTTATCAGGTGGTTTGTTTGTTTGGGTTTTTTTTTTAAAAACTTCTGAATATTCAGTTCAAATTAGCATTAAGAAAAACTGCAATAAATTCTAATGATTTTACTTTTTCTTTTCATCACAATGATTATAGCCTTGAGAAAGCGACCTTTGAAATTCAAGCTAAGAGTACAACATCTTTTGTCAACTAACTTTTTAAAAGCAGAAAACCAGCATGCCAACACACCTTAAATGAATTTATAAATTTTGCATACAGATGCAAATCAGCTATATTCTTCAAGTTTGTGACAGCATGCAGTTGAGACTTATCTGGAAAAGACTTTCAACTGTGTATTAAACATTAAGACTTTAGAATAACCACTGTATGCGACTTTTATCTTTTTGTCTTTTTTTTCAGCTCTTGCATTAAATAACATTTGAGTGAACTAAAAATGTAATATTCACCAAAAATAAGACTACTACTATTCTCTATATACTCTGGAGGAGATGAAGTTATTTTCAGCCATGCACATGTAAAAGATAGTATATTCTTTGTGTGAGGAGAAAAAAAAAAAAAAGAGAAGAAAAAAGTTTGGTTTTCTCCCTTTGGTCATACAACTTCAAATCCTGAATAAAATTGCACAGAAAATTCAATTATTCTAGACATAATCTATTGATTAATATATGTTGTGTACAAGCAGTGGAGATCTGCTCTTGAGGGCAATAAGTTGCAGAGACAAAATAATTAGTTCAATAATTAAACATGACACGGCTGTTAAAATTAATTTCAGTAAGTTGGAAAATGTATTATCTACTATTTCACCTTGAGTCAGTCTTACTGTTAATTACGGTGGATGGTTTCACTCCTACAGAGCTGAGAGACTCCTGTACACTTTTTTTCCTAAGTTTAGTCTGAAGTGTCACAAGAATATTAAACTAAATTGACAAAACTCCAACTGGCTTTGTAAGCAAGATGTAAGTGCTTTTGTTTCTGTGTGATCTGTTATTAGGGGACAATTACTCAAAGAAATCTGTCCTGAGGTTAAAAAGTAGCTGTTGGACACCACACTTATTTCTGCCCCAGCTTTCTTAGCCTCTTATGTCTTGATGTGAAAGCCATGGCAGGTGAAGTTGGTCAGCATTTAGAAAACTAATGTTGTTACAAACAGAGCAAAAATGTGATGCAATCAACAAGACGTCTCAAGCTTTTCGACAGAAAAGTATCTAAAACAGCTTTTGGTGGATCTGGTCCTGCTGGTTGCTGGCTGCATACAGCAGAGTGTATGCTTTTGCAAATTGTCCTTGCCTATACTGTTTCTGACTGTGTGAGCTTTGTCTGGCCCTGGGCTGCCATTAACATCTGTGTTGTGGGATGTGAGCATTTATACTAGTGAGTCACTTTGAAACAAGAAGGTCTTTCACTTAGGACTTGAGACAGGATTCTAACTTAGAACTTTTTGTACCAACAACGACATTTTTAAGATACTTTGTTTAATCCATTCAGTGCATTCACTGGGGAAATGACAAAAGCATGAGCATAATAAAATAATATGTGACCCACACTAAGATATAAAATTAGTGAAATATAGCTCTTGGGAAATGAAATTCTTGGGAAAAGGAAGATGGAACAAGTAGGATCAAGTTGTCTGTTTTTTTTTTTTTCTACATTTTTATTAGTACTTTATGATATAAAAGCATTTAGCTGTAAGAAATGTTAACATCCGGTACAAGACATACTTTTTAGATTTTATTGTTCCCATATCATCTACCTCACAATCATTTTTCAACTTCTCTGAAACCCAGATCTTTATAATATCAAATCTGTTAGCTACTAAATCTAATAATGTAGAGAATACATGAGAATATATTTAGAAAAGTAAAAAACAATAATAAATGTTGGGTACATAAACTAAAGAATATTTATAAAAGGGACATGAATTTCTGTTGCTTAACATAAAACAATGGATAGCTTAGTCATCTGTGGAAAGAATACAGTCCACCAGGTTTCAAAGTGCTGTGTTAAGTGTCAAGGATGTATAAAAAAATCTTTAGTTTTCATATCTTGATAGGTCCATAGCCCTTAATTTCAACAATCAAGCCAAATGAACAAAAAAAGCCACACACACACGAAACCCCAAAACCAAACTAAACAAAACCCACACAAATAAAAACAACAAAACAAAACAAACCACCACAACCTCCAGTTATTGCAATATTTTTATTTTGCTATTCTGATCTGAACTGACCTGGAATTAAGTGTTTTTTCACTCTCAGATTAGTGAAAGGTCTCATAAAGCTTTGCTTAAAGCTTTGATAGTGTCCTAGAGATGTATCAGTCTTCATCACACAGAGACCATACCAGTCCGTAGAAGCTACACAAGAATATCAGCTATTTCCTTCTCTCATGTCACACTCAAAGACTCCCTGCAGACAACCTTTCCAGCTATATTTGGGATAATGCTTTGAGTGTTCTTGTGTAGGCTTGAGGCTCTGCTTGCAAGATCAAACTGCACACAGCGTACAAATTTGGCCTGAAGTCAAGCCTCACTAGATGTATAGACTCTGTCTCCTAGCTCTGTGATGAAACAGATGTCGTGAAAGTGGTACAAGCAGGGAGCATGACATCTGTCTTCTTAGGGCAGCACTGACTACACAAGTGATGGTCTGCAGCAGGATTTTCTGACAGGAGGGAGAATCCTGACTCATTCTAAGTGTCACTGGAAAAGAGGAAAGGCATGCTAAATTACTCGTGGGAAACACAGGGAGATGGTAGTGTATCAGATCATTTGATTGAGCTAAGAGATATGGTGTGGTAGGCGTGAGGAAGGAAGGAGCATTTCTGGGTGAAGCTTTCTAATTTTCACTGAATAAACTGTAATCCACAATTCCCATCTGCTCATATGCTTCACACATCCCTGGTCGAAGGACAGAAACTTGTGGGGGAGACGGGGGATAGCAAAGAAAGTAGGAGCAACTGCAGGAGCTTCTGATTAAGTGCTCTCTATCCTGGTTTCCCATTAAATCTCTTTATATGGGATGAGAATTTATATCCAGGTCAGCGTGCCAGACTGTGTCAGCATCTCCACATAGGTGTCTGTTTTTCCACATTTGGGCAGAGACTCTCTGCTAGCATGTACAGCTCTTAAAGCTAGGAAAGTGCCAGATGTCTCTCCCAGTACTTTAAAAGAGAACTGCCTTCATCATCTTAGAAATACGTATCTTGTCAAGGACATGTTGATCATGGCCTAGCAGGAATTTTCTCCCTTAAAAATCAAGATTAAAAAAAGAGGGAAAGAGAAAGCAAGACCAGCAATGTAATTTTTTTTCTCATGAAAATACACAGCACACTTAGTCTGATGTATTTTGTCTGATTTCCAAGGTCATTGTGAAACAAAAAGGGAAGGGTGATAATTCACATCTGTTTTGTTACGAGTGTAATGGAAATTAAAACATATGCTAATTTAGATGTTGTAAAAGAGTGCACACAGCAGACACTGACGATGGTGATTCATAAGCAATGTTCTCCTTTCCCAAACCAAAGCTCCAATCTGATTTATGAAGTGCTGTGTTGCTTGCCTAGTGGTGCAATGCAAAAGCTCCTGCTCTCCTGCAACCATTAAAGGCTGCTTGCCCCTCTAGCTGGCAATGATATTGCTTGTATCATAGTTTACACATCTACACCACACACAAATTTCATTCCATAAAGCCAGTGTCCAACTTTGCCACAAGAGTGTATGATTGGACAGATGTAATACTCAATACAGATTCTGTAATTCTTATACAGGTTAACTTTGTCCAGTTATCCTGGGAAAAGATTCTACAATCCCTTTGATCAAGCTACGCCAGTACTGCTCCACCCACTAACAACAAGTTAATCTTGAAGTCCAAACTGAACTTGCCACACTGCAGCTTGTGGCTCTTGATCCTTACAATGTTGTCTGGCACTACTAGGAAGAGTTTGTTTCATCAGCTTGTAACAGGCTTCAGGTAGATAAAGACAGCTATCTTATCAGTTGAAGCATGTGTTCAAGATAGCATTGGCCGAGTAAAATACAATTTATGTTAGCCAGGAGTGAAAAGTATATGGAAGAAGTTTTAGGCATGGTAATTAGTATCTGTCTGAGGAACTTCTTAAGTGAGTACAGATGTCACACAACTACTTCTACTGAAAGGAAGCATGGAGGACTTCTGTCCCTCCACTTCCAGAAAGACATCCATGTCTCTGTTAAAGCAGATGGTGACAAATAGCAATTCTGGCACGTATAAATGGAAAAAACCCTACTTTGTATTTAGAGAAATTGTTTGTGGAGTCAGGTGTAGATCTGTTACATGCTTGTGACAATGCTAAAGAGCTGTCACTCTTTGCTTGCTAGAATACTGGTACAAATACTATAAAAAGCAGGTTGCTCAAAATTCTCCTTTCAGAATAACAGTGAAGCTAGTACTATGTCATTATAAATGTGCTTAGACTCATTGAATGAAAGAATAATTGATGTTGAAAGTGACCTCTGGAGATCATCTAGTTGAATTCCCCTTCTCAAAGCAAGGTCAACTAGGGCCAGCTGTTCAGGGGTCCAGGGCTGTAACGCTACTGTTTGCCTTGTTCCATCTTCTCAGGATCCCAAGAAGACCTTATTATGAACATTATATTAGGATCACTTCAGCAAAGTCTGACCCTAAGTTTCACATCCCCACTTCTTCCTTGATTCCCACTTCTGTCTTGAGGCCCAGCATCCCCTCATTGACTCAATGATCACCTCTATGGGGATGCTATCATCAATGCACTCCAAAAGCTTCCTGGACTGCTTGTGTCCTGTTGTGTTGCCCTTGCAGGCTTCTAAATTCACAGTAAATATTTTGCAATGTTTGAGGGCAAGTTGTTATTGGGGGTGGGGGGAATGTATTTTTGGCTTAAGGCTTTTTTTCAGAGAAATATTCGTGCAAGTCTGGAAGACTTCTTTTTCCACGAAGGGCATCTTCAGTGGTTTGCCTTTGCTTTTTGTACTAGCGCACATGGAAATCAGAGTTCTGTTTCTCCTTCTGACCTTGTAGTCCCCTGATACTTTTCTCTGTACTTGCTACAGACCTTCCATGCCTGGTTCACACTTTGTTTACGAAGCCTTTTGAGCCATTTAGTTAGCCATGAAAGGTATCTCTTCAAAGATTATTCCCTTTTCTTGTGCCAGTCATTTGGGAATGTACCAGGTCTGCAAGTTCTTTCTTTTTCTTTGTAGTCACATACATGCCTATAAAGGTGCACTGTTATAAAATTACGTGGGCCACTGTGATTGTTCGACCTTAAGTACAGGCTGTGCCATAAGGTTGCCCTAGGAGTAGTAGGAGTAGTTGCATTTATACAGTCCTAAAATCACATTCAGCCCTTTGAAGGCAACCATGAGGCTGATGTGGCCCCGGGTGAAAATGGGCTTAACACTCCTGCCCTAGATCATGCAGCAGACAATGGGTTGTTTTCAGTCTATTGAACTTCTGGTTAACAGCTCAGTTACCTTTGCCACACCACTACAGTTGAATGGCTAAATATTTCCCGCTTTTGCCTTTCATCTGTCTCTGAAGAAAGAAGGACAATTACTAATGTCTGTGCTATATTTAACATTTTATACTTCTGCAGCTCAAAGAAACCGATGTGTTTTAAACACAGATTTTTTTCATTAAACGAGAAAAAATCATTGAGTAAAAGTAAACATTAGAAGGCTTTGGTTTTATACGCAAAAAGCTATGTGCACAAAAATGTATATGGAAGATCTTCTAGACAAGCAACAACCAAAACATTAAGAAAATAGGCCAGTATTAGATCAGAAAAACTGAAGAAATGACTTGTATGGAGGACATTTTTTTGTTGTTGATTAGCTTTAAAGCATTGCAATGAAATAAAACCTTTCAAACAAGATTAGATGGGAAAAGAGACTATTCTGTGCAGTATAGACGCACATTTAATTAACTGAATTCAGATACACGAATGACATACGTTTTCGTCCAGTAGAGGGCAGAATGACAATGTCATAAAAGCGGGAGCTGGCAGGAAGTGTTGGAAAATGGTTTGCACAAAATAATGTCGAGCTTGATTTTGTGTGTCAGTAAGTACCGCAGCTCCCGCTGACTGCAGCTTTACTTTTGGGTGTGCAAGAATACTAGAAAGGGTTTCTGAGATTTCCTTAAGCATCTGGAAGAAAATGCTCCAGCCTTTAATACCAATATATTCTATCTGTGCTTTCTAACCATGTATCAATGTCAGCTAGAAATGTGTTTAGGCTGGGCATGTAGAGCAAATGCTGGTTTTCCTGAGAGCAGCAATGGTGCTAGCCTACTGTATTTCATGTAGCACATTTGGGACTGTGTTAAAATATTTCCCTTATTTTTCCCTTTGCAGTACTTGATTAACTTTTATTTTGTAGATGTGGAAATCCTTTTCTGCTTTATGTAATTGCTATAAATATAGTATTTCTTCTTAACTGCAAAATAAATACACTTTGGCACCAGGGAAGCAGAAATTTTCTTACCGCACCTCACAACATCATCCAATATAAAACAATGTTCTATTACAGTTACAGCATTTTTTTGAACTTAGAGACAACATGGGCTGTGCACTGTGCCATTGAGACAGAGACGGTTTATTTACTGTGCTGGAAAGGTAACTTACAACCTAGGTTTATGGTTATTTGGACTGGAAGAGAACAGAGAAACGAGGTCAGCTTGGCTCAAGTTCACAGACACAGAAGTGCCTGATGTTGGCTGTTCTGAGCCTGATCCGGATTTGAAAGCTATCATAGAATACTACTTTTATCCCATTGCCTTAAAAGAATATGAAAGGGAGCTGCCAGCAAGGCTGATGCAGCAGTGAACAGCAGTGACATGAGGTTTTCCTTCACAGAATGCAAAGCCGACGGCCGCAGGCAAATGGGCTTTTATAAGCATGGGACAGGATTATGGACAGCAGCCCTGATAAAAGTGTTTGAAGCAGAACAGAGAGAAACAGTAGGTGAACTAAGTTATAAATTAGAAAGAAAGGGAAAATAATAATTTCATGCAAAAGCCAGCACCCACCCCAATCCCATTCCCACACCTCTGGAGCCATCCAGGCCACTCCTTGACTAGTTGACAACAGCTGCCATGATTTTAGCTACAGGGTGGTTGGCTCCTTACATTCAACAAATGGCATCTGTTTGAGCATGTTATTCTGCCTCCTTTATGTACTTGTTAAGGTTCATTAACCTGCAGCAGAATTTGGCTCAATGTGGCAGCTGATGTACCTGAATAACTGTATTAAAAGTCGTTTCTAGCTAAAACCATGATGGATGAAATAAATGTGAAAATCCTTAAAATAACAGATGAACAAATACTACTGCTAAAAATTAAGTGGTTGGGGCCAAATATGGCAGTCCTTTATGTGCAACTTCAGTCTTTGCATTCATGTAGATGCAACAGTCCAGCTCAAGCATCTTCTTACAGCATAGAATAGAACAACAGTGTGTTTGTTTTGCAGTAGTGCAACACCAATTCGTCTCACCATACAGTTCTAATAATTTGCTTTTGCTCAAAGGACTTGATGTCAATATTTCTTTTCTTTTTTTTCAGACTTGGGCCTTTGGAACTGTATGTTTCAAAATGGTGCTAAGATGGGTAATTCTCTCTATGTCAGGGATGGCACCCTTGCCTTTGAATGCTGCTTCTGATACATTTTCTGGCGGTAAAAGTGAGGATAAAAGTACACTGACAAACAGTGTTCTTATCAGTAACCATGTAGTCTTTGACTTTGTTGAACTAGGGTTCCTAAAGCCTATGTGCTAGTATACTTTATACCACTTTAGAGGTTCAGTTGTATGGAAGGCAGTGCATTAGATAGAAACAGAGACTGTTTTATATGAGCTCTGTTAGACAACAGGAAATAAAAATAATCTCAGGTTTATAATCACTATTTTTAAGAAAGGTCCAGATTCTAGTCATATTTTAATATAAAACTTCAAGTTCCTTATAGCATTAAAATAAGGGGGAGGGAGGGAAACAAATTCACTTTTGGTAATGGATTTGCATACACTTAGAACAAGGCATATATCACTTGATCTGCACTTATTAAAAATGAGTAAACAAGTACATAGATACAGTGATAAAGATATTGTTAGTCTAACGTGAACCCTCCTAGGTTCACTAAAGGAGCCTTTCCACTAATTTCAGTGGAATGACATTGATCTGATGAGGCCTAATCATTCAATGGTTTTGGATCAGGCCCAGCACTGGGACTACGTTGCTCCACAGGGGAAAGCCTGAGGAGGAAGCAGCAGCACGAGGTCATGTGCGTGTGCAGTCCAGAGAGCAGTCCTGTGGGTCTCCAAGACTGAAGATCCAACTACGCTCTGTGCCCCAGTTAAACTGACCAGGGATTTTTTCTGTGTCTGTGTTCTTTCAATGATTCAGGGATCTTTTCTACTGCTCTCAATTATATAGTACAGATACAGCCTGACCTGTTGTTCACCTGCACCTACTTGAACTCAGGTCCATTTCCTTTAAAGGTAAGAGATAAATCTGCATATCTAGATTATGAGAGAGTGACATGCATCCAGAAGCTGTCAGGTTGGAGCAAATTGCCTTTTGGTGTCACTGGTTACTTTTTGCACTCTTTCTGTAGAGACAAGTAATGCATCTGAAAGAAGGTTCCTAACCTGAAAGTTACATATGGGTATAACAAGCCAAACGGTGTGAATCTGGGCCTTTCTCTGCCTCTGCCTCCATTCCTATTTGTAAGATATAAATACTAGTTTTGTGCTTTAACAATTAAAGCAAATGTAATAAGACCTCCAAGCAGGAAGGTTTTTTTCTTTCCTCTGTGATTTACCCCTTGTGAGCAGTGGAAAAGTATTTTGGATCCCAGAGGTCTGCGATTCCATCCTGCTCAGTTCATGTGGGTTGAAGGTGAGGTATGTTTCTCTTGGGCTACACAGACCTGACAGTGATCTGGAGAAGGTCAGGTAAGTACCAGGGCTTGAGTCACAATATCTGTCACTTCACAGCTACAGTTTCAAAATGGCTCCCATGAATGCCATTTCTATACCAGCAACTCCATTTTTAGGAACTTCTCGAACTTCTGCCCGTCTACTGTCAATATCATGTTTCTTTTTTGGTCTCCTTTTCTGTCTAATGAGTAAACCTTTATCCTCTTACCTGATTCCAAAAGGGCTTTGCTTTTTTTTTTTTTTCCAGTCCATTTTGAGCTTCATGATCTTCCACGGTTACTGATTGCTGTGCTAAACACACAATAGGTATCTTCCAATGCCCAAATGGTGGTTTTTTAATTTTTACAGTTTCAGTAGTGAAGCATTGCGGTAATCGCATGCAAAAAATACAATTAAAAGAAGAAAAAAAGACTCCACTATTGTCATCTGCAGTTTTGAAACCATCAAAGCTAAAATACAGAGAAGATGATAGATAAGAACTTATGTAAATTGTAACATCTTTGGCTCAAGGACAACATTTAACCGTTTTTTTGCAAAGGCACTAGGACAATGGAAACCACTTTCCTGGGCAACGCATAGCCCAGGGTGGTACTGCCTATGAATAATGAACAACAAAGGTGTATTTCAGCTGAAAAACATGCCTCTAGCTCTTCATCAGAACCAGATTCCCAGGGTTCAAAGCAAAATGCAAGATTCATTTATTTTGCCTGATTTTAATCCAGTATTTTGAGTGAAGTTTTTCAGTTCACTTTGTTTACAGTATTCAGATGGACTGTCATGCCTTTTCCCTAACTATTCTCTTTGGATTTATTCAGTCTATATAGCTATTACAGTTATGGTAAGTAAGTTTAAAAATTGAAAGATACTTCATCAATCTACACTGTACCAATAAATATATACATTATGAAGGAATTGGGAACATTTACTAGTCATGGAACAAAGATTAAAAGTCATGTTATAACAAATAACTTTGAAATTATTTTCTACAATAATTCTTAATTGTTTTGTACAGTTTTGTTTGAAATTGCCAGCCTGGGGGAAGGTCGCTCTCCCCCTTGAGGGCTAAGACTATAGTAAAAAAGATGGCATTGTCGGTAGGACTTTCTTCATGTTAAGATCATTTTCTCCTTTACTCAGTTTCATTTCATCCCATTATCTTCCTTGTAACAGAGGGCTCTCCATGTATAATAATAAGCAGCTAATGGGCACCCATCCTGTTGTATTCTTGAAACTCCCAAACGCATGATGTGGGAGTGGCACATTAGTATCTTAATGAGAAAAAGCTATGGTGAGAGCTGTGAGGTTAATTATGCAGTTTCTCCTTCTTGATGGCCAATTATCACAACCGAACTGGACAGCTAATACAAACACACACAGCTTAAAACCATTCTTTAGCACATACTGGGGCGGGGAAGGGATGTAGGAGAGCTACAGGTGTTGAAGGCAGAAATAGGTCCTATGCACATAGAATCATAGCATCGTTTTCATTGGAAAAGACCTTTAAGATCATCAAAGTCCAACTGAAGGAGATCAAGTTGGTCAAGAAGGACCTGTCTTTCATAAACCCATGCTGACTGGGCCTGATTACCTGGTTGTCGTGTATGTGCTGTGTGCTGGTACTCAGGATGATCCGTTGCATAATCTTCCCCAGGTCAGATTGACAGACCTGTAATTCCCCAGATCCTCCTTCCAGCCCTTCTTGTAGATGGGTGTCACATTTGCTAACCTCCAGTCAACTGGGACCTCCCTGGTTAGCCAGGACTGCTGATAAATGGTGGAAAGTAGCTTGATCAGCATGTCTACCAGCTCCCTCAGAACCCTTCAGTAGATCCCATCTGGCCTTGTAGACTTGTGCATGTCTAAATGGTGTAGCAGGTCACTGACCATTTCCCCTTGGATTATTGGGGCTTCACTGTGCTCCCCGTCCCTGTGTTGCAGCTCAGGGTCCTGGGTACCTGGAGCATAACTGGTCTTCCTCATCCTCTGTCAATATGTTTCCCACGCATCCACTAAAGGATGGAGATTCTCCTTAGCCCTCCTTTTGTTGCTCATGTATTTATAAACACATTTTTGTTGCCTTTTATGGCAGTAGTGAGGCTCGGCTCTAGTTGGGCTTTGACCCTTCTAATTTTCTCCCTGCATAACCTCATGATGTCCTTGTAGTCCTGCTGAGTTAACTGCCCCTTCTTGTAAACTCTCCTTTTATTCGTGAGTTCCAGATGAAACTCTCTGTTCAGCCAGGCTGGTCGTCTTCCCCGCTGTCTTGTCTTTCAGCACAACCTGATTCTGCACCTTTAAGACTTCTTTCTCAAGAAGGAAGAACTTGGGGTATTCCAGGTTGGCAGGATGTACTGAGCTGAAATTAAAATGATGGTGCAGGACACAGTTCCTAGGAAACCAAGTATTCAACATTCTGAAGCAACAGTTGTTTGTAATCATACATGTACATCCTGTGGTTTTATATGCAAACAAGAAACTTCAGCTCATTCCATGACTGGAGTGTATGTGCTGCTGCTAAAATGCAGGTCATCTCAGGGTGAAATGCATCAGAATCTGGGGGTGACTTGGTCCTTCACTAGTAGGCTGATCAAGGAACAACCTTCACTGCTTCCCATTAGACAGACTGGGAGCTTGTTTTCAGCTTCTGTAAGTACTTGTTCAAAAAACGGATCTGGGAACTCACTTGTATCTGTTGTCCCTAATGTACTTATAAGAAGACAGACTGGTTTTAGGTTCTATTCCCTGTAAATCTGCACAGTGTTAGAGTACCATAGGTGGCATCAGTTCTCCCCATGCTGTGTTGAAAATTAAGTGACCACTGAGCAAGCAAACTTTGCTTAATGCTGTCTGTGGACATCATCTTAAGGAACTTTCCTGATGCAGAGATGTCATCACAAAGAAGGGCCTTGGGAATATTAGCAGTGGCAGCCCTAGTTGATGGCAGGCTACTTTTTTTCCGGTAGAGTTAATCTGAGAACCGACCATGGTAGACTGGTGTGTGAGGTAGACAAAGAAATGAACTGCAAAACAGTGGTTCCAAATACACCCTCCCTCTTACCTAGGATCTGAAGATTTTCAACAAAGACGAATGTAGAGAGAGCCCAGGGCACATTTGATAAAGAAAGTGATTTAAAAATGTGAATTTATTGGACCCTGGAAAGCCAGCAGTTACTTAGTCATGAACTGGAGTTTTTGAGTTACTGTTTTACATTTGTAGCTACATTAAGACGTATGTTGTTTGCTTCTGCATAACATAAATATTTTCAAAGGGGTGAAAATGTACACCAGTAAGAAGAACTGAGACTTTTAGATAAAATGAGAAACTTAAAAATGTGAGGTTAGAGGAGACTGCAAAGTGAGAAAAGGCTTTGAGTGGAGCTCTGTAGAGATTCAGATCTGAATCGTTCATTGTGCTCAAAAATGGTACCTTCTTATGCTTGTTTTTACTTCTTAGAAAAAGAAAATTCATAGAAGTTTGGGGCGGGGGGCGGGGGGTGTGTGGAGGCGAGGGGGTATAGGAGTGGGGGGAAGGGGGCAGGGAGCAGTGGCTGCAGGGCAGACACCAGGAAGTCCTGGGTGGGATTCTGCAGTAGACAGTAACTGGATTCAGGGATGCACGGACTAGAGCCAGGATCAGGATTGCAGGGTCCTCTTCAGATGCTGGCCATGGACGAAGGCAGCGAAGCTCTTGTGACATCTTTTAACTGAGTATGATATAGACGGCATGGAATACCCCATTGGTCAATTTGGGTCACCTGTCTGCCCCTCCCTGCAAGTATGACCCTGCTTACTTATGGGACGTAAGATATCTATCAGTGACCTTGGCTACTATAACAATAAAAGAAACACCTGGGTCTTTTCTGCATACCATTCTTACTGTTAGCTCAGTAAAACTGTAAACATGAGGCATTATCAGCTCTGGAGTGAACACTGTCAAAAAACATGCAGCCAACTTCAGAAAAATGCAGTTACTTAGAAGAACTTAGCTGAAAAGAAGATTCACTAAATTAGTCTTGTTTTAATGAAAACCAAGACAATGCCTTCCCAAAGCTCTAGTTAAAGTTGGGTGTAGGTACTTAGCTGTTGTCGTTGCTCCTTCATTGTGAGGAAGGACTTGTCTCTCTGGGCATGTTTGACAGAGATACTTAAATCTGTGTGTTTGCCAAGGCAAAGATACTCTCGTTTCAAAACTGAATTTTGATTGCTGAATAGTATTTGTTATGTACACAGTGCAACTAAGGAGATAAATCTGAGAACAGAGGCATAAATAAAATCTAGCATCTGTTGTAGAAGCAGGTAACTGCAAGGGCTGAAGTAAATCCACTGTAATTTTTATCCTATGTTTGTGAAACTGTGTCATGCTGTTTGTAGAGAACTTTTGCTGTCTTCTTAATTTGTGAGGATAAAGGATCTCAGTTTACTTGAGAAAACAAAATATTGCTCAGTCTTCACTGAATCCATTCTGAAAGCACATTCAGCACTTTTCTTTGTAGTTCATGGACAGCTAAAGTGAAGTATATGTTGCAGGAACTACTTGTTAGCAGTCAGTTTCACCAAATGTTTACATGCACCTTTCTGTAGTCTGTAACTTCAGTCAGTCAAAGGACAAGGAATGATACCTGTACTTAGCTAGATGTATTTAAGTACTAAGTGAACCATGACATAAAGTATTAGAAGTATCTCACTGGTATTATAACACTACATTACAGCTTTTAAGGATTTTCTTAAATTATTTAAATTAAATGGGCTGTACATCTCAAGAGTAAATAAAATGTTTCTTCTCACACACTTTACAGAACGAGGCTCAAAAGGACATCTTGACCTCATGGAGTTAATAGGAGTTCCTCTTCCTCCTTCTGTCTATTTTGTCACCGGCTATGGAGGGTTTCCAGCTTACAGCTTTGGTCCAGATGCTAACATCGGTCGATTGACAAGTGCTGTAATACCATCGCCTTTTTATAGGGATTTCGCTATCGTAGTTACAATGAAACCAAACAGTGATCATGGAGGAGTGCTATTTGCAATAACAGATGCCTTACAGAAAACTATTTACCTGGGAATGAGACTTTCACCAGTTGATGACAGCAACCAGAGAATAATTATGTACTACACAGAGCCCGGTTCCCAGATCTCCCGAGAGGCTGCTTCATTTAAAGTGCCAGTGATGACTAACAGGTGGAATAGGTTTACAGTGACTGTTCAGGGAAATGATGTCGCTTTGTTCATGGACTGTGAAGAATATCAGAGAGTTCAGTTTCAAAGGTCAAGACAAGCCTTGGTATTTGAATCTGGCTCTGGGATATTTGTTGGTAATGCAGGAGCCACAGGATTGGAAAAGTTCACAGTAAGTACTGTCTGATAAATTCCCATGCCTTGGTGTTTTATGCATGTACTCTCTACAGGAGAAAGTCTGCTTACAATAGTTATATCCCAAATGAGGTTACAAATTATATAGCTTCTATTTTCCATACTTGGGTAGGGTTCAGGCAGTGCAGATACCTAAACTCCAGCTTAAAATGCAAATGTTCCTAGAACCTCAGAAGTTTCTTAATGATCCAGATATTAAGCTCAATGTTCAGTTTAAATACTAGGAATTTCAAAGTAAATATATCACTTAACTTTATATGGCCTCTTTACGAAGGACCAATTTCAGAGTATCCATTTGTTTAACTTCTGAAAATAACACCTGAGTAGAAAATAAGTATTTAAAATTCTTATTAGCTAGATATGGTTACTTCACATTCAACATAAGGAAGAGAATGATCTCATCGAAGATAAAGATAGTTGGAAGATAAAGCTGAATTTTTACAATTTATATATTACTTAAAGCTTATCAAGTGCTTTAGAAAAGCTACTACAAATCTCTCAAGCCTTCTTAGCTTGAGTGCAAGCATTCTTTCTGCTGCATCCCAACTGGAATTCTCAGACACTGAGCTTCCAAATGGAAATATGATAGCTGATACAGGAGATTGACTCATTGTCAAACTGAAGGAGAAATGTCACACTTTTTCTGTCTTGTTTTTGTACTTCCCTTGTACTTGCTCAGTATTTCATGAGATTTATGTCTCTTCCCCTAAAGTAGTAAAGGAGCAACACAAAAACGAGTGGATCTTTTGCTTTAGAGTAAAAACATGTTATTTCCAAAGTTCAGGTGTACTAGCAGGTTGCGAGGTCCATGTGGTAAGAAACAAATGCACTTTTATCTTTATCTGGCTAGTGTAAGTACCTGGAATTACAGAAATATGTTATTTAGCAGCAAATAAGTGGTGGAAAGGGAAAGCAGGAAAACTACCTGCTGGTGCTACCTTTCTTAGCCAGATGGGTTGACTGTAGTATTGGGGATGCCTGGTTAGTGAGCAGAAATGACAAACACTCAAGAAAATGAAACCACTTTGGTACCCACCTGGAAAACACATGTGATGATCAGTTACTGAAATTATCAACAATAAATCTGTAAATATGGTGGAATGCATGGTGGATTACACTGTAACACATTTCCACTGAAACAGGCTGTTCCATATGCTGTACTGAATACATAAATTTCAGCCAATATTCTGACTGCTTCAGTACTATTAATTGTGACATGTACTCTAAGTCTTGTGTCTTCATTTCTTCATGCATCATATGTCATAATTGCTTTTGGGTAGAAAAAACGAAATGGTTTATTCCCCCTCAAGCTCTGTTTGTATGACAAGAATTATTCACATCAATTGCCCAAAACAGAAACAATTCACAGCAGATCGTGCAAATGACTTTGAATGGATGTCAGTTGCTGGTTTGCTCTGGCTAGTGGGAATCCATGTGTCTAAGGCTCTAGTTGCCAAATGCAAAAGGACACAACTGTCGTCAGATTTTATGGAAACAAAAGGAAATTCTAGCCCTGGTGCTTATAAAGAAAAGTAGAAATCAAACAACAACCAAATATAGCTGAACCACTGATGAGGCCAGATACTGCAAATCAGCTTTAACAAGAAAGGCAGTAGCAGTCACAAGATTCAGAAGGGGACCACAATACTTCATACCTACCGTCTCTACCATGGCAGACTTAGTCATGGCTTTCTGGTTGGAGTAACAGGCTAGCAGCAACATCTAGCAAACATTAGGGCTCTCCATTCTGCTTCCTTCACCATCCAGGGCCACGGATTAGAACAAGAGCAGAAAAATGTGTTATCCAAACATGATTCCCTCATACTGTGAAAACAGAACATCACTTCCAAGAGATTGCTTAGGTGTCTGGTTGGGCCTCCTTTCATATATAATTTTTCAGTGAATTGTTCAGTTAGTCTGACCATTCAATATCTGAGTTGCCCATTATTAAGTTTTGAGAGAAATAGGATGGTTTGTTTCACTGAGCTGTTGTCTCAGATCGCCTGCAAACTTAGGAGGCACCATCTGCATGACTTTCATGGTCTTTGAAGGTACAGAAACTAGAGGATTGTTAAAAAGGAGAATATCCAAATTTTTTTTCTTCCTGAAATATCCTAGAAGCCACCAGAAATATTGCTTCAGAAGAACTTCCTTGCTTATAATTCCCCAATGCTTCTAGGACAAGGAGAGAGGACCACTTCAGAGAGGAAAGAGTATGCAGAAAGTCAGGCATAGCTGTGTTTACGAATGGTAGCTACTCCTCCTCTGGAGTTCGCATTTTTTCGGTGGCATTAAGTAACAGCAAAGCATACATACTTTTCTCATCTCAACAGTTGTTGCAGTTTTCGTTACCAAGACTCAGGCTTTCTGTACTCCTGAGTGAGCAGATCCACAGTGTGTCCCTGGTAGTACTCAGCAGACAGGGCACAAACAAGATATCGTTGCATGCTGTAAACGTTGCAGCTCCTTGAAAAAAGTCACTGGACTGAGAAAAGTATTCGGTGCCTGTCTAAAGACTAAATCTGTCAGTTTCTTCAGGCTCTTCTCTACAGAAAATACAAAAGCAGAGAAACAAAATACACAGTCAGCAAAATGAGAAGAGGCAGGTCGTGTGTTAGGTAAGATGGCTCTTGATTTATCCTACGTGTGCACCATGTCTAACTCTGTGAGACCTCATAAAAATGAAAGGTCTCCCATACATTTCTCAAGACACTTTGAGTCTTTGTAATCTAAGAAACAAGACTTAAATGTTTAGAATGAAACTGTTGCTGTTCCTTCAGCGTGTCAGGCTGATAAATATAATCTGTAACTATGAACATTTGCAATCAGAAAATGCGTCTCCTTTCTTTCTGCTTTGGAAAGTTTTAAGCTGATTTCTTCCTAACCCACTTTGTCACTTACTGGTATTTGTTTCCCATCCTTTGTTTCCATTTCTAGGGGCTTTCACATGCCATTTTTGGAGCTGCGATGCATTTCTTAACTAGAAAAAATAGACAGTGCTTTACAGAATCTAGGGCATTATCTAGGATTAGATCCTTCAGTTGGGGCACTAGCAATACAGTGTAGCAGCTGTATTCTCATTTGGACGTGGTAGTTGTGCTCTGGCAGCTTCAATATTTTCTATTTTTTGTAAAAGGAAAATGTAAGAACATATTTACATTTTTAAACTAGGTTTAGCTATAATAAATTTTTATACTTCAGAACATTTTCCAAGCAAATCAGAACAAAGTCTGAGTTTGTTTGTTTGTTTGTTCGTTTAATTCCCACCTCTCCACCACTGCTTCACATGTGTTAATTTAATTATTACTTTCCTTGAACTGTTTTTGTCATTTCATGTAGGGCTCAATTCAACACCTGACAATCAAATCTGACCCAAGGCCTCCTGAAGATCATTGTGAGGATGATGATTCTTACGTGAGTATTCTTATAAACACTTCTTTATCTATCCTCAGTGCCTCAGAGATTTCAAAGTCATTTATCATTAGACATTTTTCATAAGACTAAATGTAGTATTCTTCTTGGGAACATAGTATCATACTTTAAAACATCTGTGTGTGGGAAATATCTTTTTTTGACTACACAGCTTCTAACACTGTGATTTTTCAAAAAGCATAACTTTATATAATACCTTTGAGAAAATGAACTATGACTTCTATTTCTGAAGGATAGTTTTAATGAAATGCTGTAAGTACTGAAATAAGTTAATATCATAATGACACTAAGACCAATGGGACGAAAAGAAGAAAAAAACATTGAAGTAGCCAGTTCCTTGGAGACCATACCTTTTTTTCCTGACCTTTATGAACTTGCTATTGTGATTGGGTTTTGCACAGGTTTCAGGGGACAACAGTGGCAATGGCAGCATTCAAGACCATGAAGGTATTTCTGAAACACAAGAAGTCCTAGCACCTTCTTATCTTCCCATGAGGGTAAATTCATTTGGTTTATTTGTTTTAACCTTTCTGGTTTAATATTACTTTTTAAGACAGCAAGTTCCGAATTTTGTCACTAGTTTTTCATATGTGTCAACTTCCAAAGGTACCTGTGAGAGCAACATGCGCCCATCCATAAGAATGACTGCACTGTGCCAGATCAAAAATCTGGTATACTTGACACTAATCAGCAACCAGTACTTGAAGAGTATAATAACTGATTAATAACATAATTACAGTTACTGGGAATACTCTTTTACTCTGTAACATTTACCTTCTCAGGAAATGCCTGAGCCAGAACTCTATCTGTTTGTGTTTAGTGGACCTCAGCTGAGTTTTTTAGCATCCTCAGCTTCCTACTGCACAGTTCCTTAGTTTATTTATCTATGTATTTGTGAAGGACTTACATCTCTTTCTTGCCCTTCTGAATATGCTAAGTGTTCATTTGGTGGTTATTTACTGGAAGACAGAGTAAACAGTTGCTCTTTACTCACCAAAACATTTGTGATTTTAGAGATTCCTATCACATCATGTTCCCCCTTTGTTTTTGTGCCAGGCTGAAATGTTCCACTCCATTCCTCAAAATGAAGCTTTCCATGCAGCTTATTCTCGTTGATTCCTTCAGGGAAAACCAGTAGGTTTTTGACAGATGACTTTACAGAAACCATGGTCACATTTCCCTGATACAGCACATTCTTCAGCTCTTTCGTTGTTGAAACCTTCAGAATTAATGGGTGAATACCATTTGGTTGTGGCAATTTGTTGCCATTCACTTTGTCAGTGTGTTTCCTAGCCTTTTCTTTACCTCTCTGTTCCAGTCTAGTTTTTCCCTGATGCAGTAACAGAATTTCCTGTATTTTAATTTCTGCCCATTGTCTCTTTTTCCATTCAGTGGCTACCACTTAGAAGGGTCTGTTTCTGTCTTCTTTAGTCCCTCCTGTCAGGATTTCCTATGGACTGATAAGATTGCTATGAGCCTTCTCTCATTGAACGGGTCCTCCCTCTCTTCCTCTCATAGGTCAAAAACCCTAGTACCTTAATTATCTACATGGCCCTTTGATGGACTTGGTCCAACATGTCCGTGTACTGCCAAGAGCAGACGTGGACACAGTACTCAAGATGAGGGTCTCACCATTGCTTAATACAGAAGGATCAGCTCAACCTGCTGGTGAAACTCTTCCTTATGCACACCAGCATGCTGCTGGCCACCTTTGCTTCTTGTATACCCAGCATCCTTTCCTGCAAAGCTGCTTTCCAAGCAGTTGGTCCCCCAGCCACTACTGCTGCATTCCTCCCCAGATGCAGGACTTGCATTTTACTTTGCTGAAGTTCAGGAGATTCTTCTCTGCTTATTTCTGCAGGCTGCTGGGGTTCTTCTGAATGGAAGCAAAATCACCTGGTACCTTGATGACTCCTCCGTTTTGTGTCACACTACAAAATTCAACCCAAGAAATCTTATTGTGCTTTTCATTTTTCTCATTTGGATACAACTGCAGCTAATTCAGGAAAGATGTCTAACTTCTGTAGTCTATCCAGAAAAAAAATAATTCTTTTAGGTATTCCTTTAAGTTTCTGATTAACAATCTTCATAATTACAACACTGTTTAAAATTACGTAGAGCAATAGTGGAAGTTTTGGCTTTTATTTGTTCTTCTGCAAGGTGTCATGGTTTAACCCTAGCCAGCAACCAAGCACCATGCAGCTTCTCGCTCGCTCCCCTCCAATGGGATGGAGGAGAGAATCAGAAGGGTAAAAGTAGGCTCATGGGTTGAGATAAAGATAGTTTAATAGGTAAAGGAACAGGCAAAACAAAATACTTCCCATAAGCAGAGCAGGCAGGTGTTTAGCCATCTCCAGGAAAGCTGGGCTCCATCACACATAATATTATTTGGGAAAGACAAACACCATCACTCAGAACGTCCCGCCTTCCTTCTTATTTCTCCAGCTTGATATGCTGAGCACGACATCAAATGGTGTGGAATATCCCTTTGGTCAACCAGGGTCAGCTGTCCCATCTGTGTCCCCTCTCAACTTCTTGTGCAACCGCAGCCTTCTTGCTGGTGTGGTGGTGTGAAGAGCAGAAAAGGCCTTGACACTGCTCAGCAATAACTAAAACATCCCTGTATTATCAACACTGTTATCAGCACAAATCCCCAACAAAGCCCTATACTAGCCACTATGAAGAAAATTAAACCTATCTCAGCTACAACCAGCACACAAGAATATTGTTTCTCAGCATAATCTCAGCATATCTTGTAAGTCTGAAAGGCCAGTAAATGACTATTTTCTTCAAAATGCAAGAACTTCACGTGAAAGTATTTCATTGGATCACACACATATTTTTTCTAAAATGCTTGGAGACTTCAAAAGGCCGTATCAGCATGACAATAAATATGTTGTCTCCTTTAGAAAACTGTTTAATGCTATTGCCAAATTAGAAATGTCTAAATGCAAATGACTCACAGGATTTGTATGCCTTCAAGAGTGACTGCCCATGGAGTTTTAATGGGTTTATTCTTGAAAAATACTAAACAAGAGACAGGGAAACAAATGGCAATTTGACAATCAGTAGAGTCACTGACAGATGTTTCTGAGAAAGTTTTTATTTATAATATCTTCTACTCTGAAAAACAGCTGAACAAACTCTCCAAATCAGTGCTTTGAAGTAAATTGCTATGATGAGCTGGAATGAAACAAGTCAAAGGTTATACTTGAAAATGAAATCTTTGAATAAAGGCACTTAGCAATGTGGATGGTGCATATTCTAACTTGTATTTTTTCTTCTGAGTTGTTCAGTACTGTTCAATAGGAATGGTTAGCATTCTTTGGAATATTTCAGAATATTTCCATCTAATGGGCCTTGTGAATCAGCAAAAAAGTCCTCAGAGATTCAGCAAAAAAGGTATATTCAACATTTGTAGAAGAGTTGTCTCTTCATAAAGAATTTTCCTGTGGATTCCATGCTAATTGATTATTCAGCCAAAAACTGTCCTTGTCATGTCTTATCTGCAGGAATCTTCATAAAAATATACCCCGAACTACTCTGTACATCAGAAAGGCACTGCCAAAAAGGAAAACTAGGGTAAAACAAGTTTCATGGTTGGTTCACAAGTGTTCAAGGTATTTCGTGTGTGTTGCAGTACTGGGTTTCTGTGATTTTTTTTCAGGAACAGTACCATCCATTTTGTTTCATTAACCTTACATCTTTATGAACTAACAATCGTTAAAATACAATCAAGCATCATTGACTATTTCGGATTGGAAGGAAGGTCATCTAGTCCAAGCTTCCACTCAAAATAGGCTCATCATTCAGGTCAGATCACACATTTCAGAGATTTTCCAGGCTGGTCTTTGAAACATCTGAGGATGTAGATTACAAGAACCTCACTGTATAGCCTGTTTCAATGCAGGTCTATCTTCATTGGTGAAAATGTTTCTCCTTATATCCAGTCAGAACCTCTCTTGTTTCAACTTAACGCCCATTGTCACCTGTCCTACTGACAAGCACCACTATGAAGTTCGATGAACCCTGTGTAGGTATTGGTAGGCTGTCACTAGGTCTCCCATAAGCTTTCTCTTCTCAGGGCTGACGAAGACTATTTCCTTCATCCCTTCTTCACAGGACAAGTGCTCCAGCACTTGCCTGTCTTGTAAGCTATTTACTAAGCTCACTCTAATTTATTGATATCTGTCTTGTAATAGGGGACCAAACCAGGCACAGTAGTCTAGATGTTGTCTAACAAGTAATGAATAAATGGGGATAATCACTTCCCCAGACCTCTGTAGTCCAAATTCCTGCTAACACAGCTTTCTTTGCTGCCAGGGCATGCTGCTGATTCATATTCAGCTTGCTGTCCATCAAGATCCCCAGGTCATTTTCTGCAGAGCTGCTTGCCTGTTTGTCTGTCCCCAGCCTGTGTCATTGCAAGGTGTTCTTCCTTCCCAGGTGCAGGACTTCGTGTTTGTCCTTGCTGAGTTTCATAAGGTTCATGCTGGCATATTCATAAGGATACAAAAACAGTGGGATAAAAATAATGCCAATGATGTTACTTCTCTTCCTTTTTCTGACAACTCAGGAACTCCTTCAGCAAGCCCTATTTTGCCATTTTGCAAATCTTAACCCAGTTCAAGACCAGGATGCTTGGCCCCTTAAGTCTTCTCCAGGTTACCATGGAAACTTAATCACTTTTAAATCTTATTTGAATTGCAAATGCAGGTTTGCATGAATTAATCTCCTCACTACACTGAGGCAGAACTTCTCTGGGTCTCTAATTCCAGTAGAGAGTAGACTTTTTACACTTCTGCATGCAGCTGATAACAGGTTATTGACATCGTCACTTCTTGCCCACCCACAGTTAGCATGGGGAAGGGTGGATACCAACCAGCTCTAGGCCATTAGACCTGCAATAACTTGACGTTCCTTGTATTTTTTGCCCTCTCTATGGGTTTGTCAATTGTACATCACTTGGTTTAGAGGAATGAAGTTCGAAGGTATTGTGCTAATATTTCTCAAGAGCTTGACCAAATTAGTATGACACCTGCTGATAAGCAGAAACTAGATGTGTACTGTAAAGAGGAAAAATGAAATAGAAGATGAAATAAATTTTAAACTTGTAAATGAAAGAAGGTATATATATTGGCCATTAATAAATTTAGGGGTTTATGATAGCAATCACAGTTAATGTTTCTAAGGGCAGCATAAGGATAAAGACAAATACTGGCAAGATATTAGGTGGGAAAGATCTGGATATCTGTTTTGCTTCATAAATGTGGTAGTTCTGATTACTATGCTTAGAGGAAGCTAATCCACTGATTCTTGCTTTAAAATACGTGATAAGTGTTTTCTCTAAAAAGTTATTTGGGATTTGATGGGTTTTTTTCAGCCTGAAGATACGTTGGCTGAGCCAGTGGAAGCCCCCCCAACTGTGCTGTCTTATTTGGAAGAAAACTATTCCTCTGGAAATCACAGATCAGAAGAAACCTCTGAAGGAGCTAAACCTAAAGAACAAGGCACTGACTCTCTCTATCTCTTTTTCTTTTTTTGGGGGGGTGGAGGGAAGGTGATAATCTATGTTCTCTAGATCTGAGTCTGTCATTTCCCTGTATATGAAAAGCTGCTGTCATATTTTCAGTGCTGCCACTCTGCTGCCAGAGGAATTGAGGAAAATGCATTAGAGATATCAGCTGTGGCATACCACAGTCATGACTGTCTTTGACTCCAGTTCCTATTGAAGTTCTAGCATGTCTGGCATGGCAGCATTCAGTAGCAGCATGGCTTCATTCAGGCCACGATAGTCTACTGTTAATTTCCACTCTCCATTAGATTTTCACACTGGCCATATGGGATTATTAAAGGGTGAGCAAGTCTTGCTGATCTCTTCTTGGCTGCCCTGTTGACAAATCAGTTCACAGATGGGAATCAAAGAGTCTCACTTGGTGCAATATTGCTGCCAGTGCACTGTTGTGGTAGCAATCTGTTCTATAGCAATCTGCTATTCTTCAATCCTCAGCAATCCCACAACAGAAAGGTTCTCCGAGAGACCAGGTAAGGTGGACAGCTGTTTAATTTCCTCTGTGTCCAAGGTAGCTATACCAAAATTCCACCAGTACCCTTTCAGGTCCTTGAAATACCCCCTACTGAGGCAGTCTATGCCAAGGATACATGGGCCCTCTGGGCCAGTCACAGTGGGGTGCTTTTGCTGCTCAGTCCCAGTCAGACTTACTTCAGTCTCCAGTAAGGTTAGCTGTTGGGATCCCACAGTCACTTCAGAAATACAGAAGAGTTCTGCCTTTTCACAGTTTGATTGCATTAGAGTACATTGTGCACTAGTGTCTACTGGAGCCTTATACTTGTGGGCCTGATATACCTGCTTGTTGCAGGGGTTGGAGTGGCCACAACGCCTGTCATTTCTTCATCAGATCCAGAGGCCTGCTCTTCCCCTTGACGGTTCTGAATGGTGTTGAACTGGGCTCAGTAGGCTTGGGCCAGGCCCCAGCATGTTGCAGTGATTTGTGTCTCTCTGGAGTTGCCAGAGTGACAACATACTTCTTCCAAATATTTTACTAGTTTTTCAGGATTCTGCACTTGTTCAGGAGTGAAGTTCCAAAAGACTGGAGGTGCCCACTGTCCTAGAAACTTGCCCATACTATCCCCCACACCCTGTGACTCATAACTATCCAGCCTCGGGGCAGATCTCTGGGTGGTATTTTTAAATATTTAACTATAAACCCGACTTGAAACACATTCAGGAGACATAGCAATGGGATTGTGCTGGCTTGAACATCCCAAGGATATTCAAAATTCTCAAGAGCTATTCTAACTAGTCTGAAAGAGAAGAGGAAGCTGAAGGAGTAAGGGAAAGTGTCCCATCCCTGCCCCTTCCCAGCTCTCCCTAGATTGGCTCTGTTGAGGAGTAAAGAGTGTAATTATTAATTGTTTCCACTAGACGGCTCCCGAAGTACAGACATGATGGCAATACTGGGTACAAATACCAGGTTAGTCTCACAAACAATAACTTTATCGTATCATAAGCCAGAGTTACACAGTACAACAAAACAGTAACCTGGATCCAGCTCTTGGGGGTGATAAACAGCACCATAGGAAATACACACTGCAAGCAGGGTGTTGCATAACACAATATATATACACACATATATATAAAAAATTAATTAGTTTTAACACATTCTGGTCAGATCTGTCCTTATCTCAACACTTTGAGCCCCACAATGAGTGCCAAAAGGACTGTGTGGTTTGACCCAGGAAGCAGCTAAACACCATACAGCTGTTGTCTCACACATACCGCATTGGGATCGGGGACAGAATCGGACAAAAGGTAAACCTCATGGGCTAAGATAAAGACAGTTTAACAGGACAGAAAACAATAACAATAGAATACATAAACCAGGTGATGCACAATGCAATTACTCACCACCTGTCAACTGATACCCAGCCAGTTTGCAAGCAGTGGTTGCCATTCCCGTCAGCCGACTCTCTCCAGTTTATATACTGAGCATGATGCCATTTGATATGAAATATCCCTTTGGCCAGTTTGGGTCAGATGTCCTGGCTGTGTCCCCTCCTCACTTCTTGTGTACCTCTTCACTGGCAGAGCATGGGAAGCTGAAAAGTCCTTGACTTAGTGTAAGTGCTACTCAGCAACAACTAAAACGTCTCATACTAAATCCAAAACACANATTTTAAAATAAAAAAAAAAAAAAGGATAAAATGAAGAAGTTGACCTGAAGAGCTGCTGCTGTGATACTTTCCAACACTTCAGTAAAGTGCAAGTGTTAGCCAGAGGGAATGAAAGGAGAAAAATCCTCTTCATTCTGCTCAGGTCGGTAAGAAGCATGACACTTCTTGAGACATACCTCTGCAAATAGTGGTACTGGCTCTAAAGTCTTGTGGCACCTTTAAAAGGAATTTAAGATGAGTATTTAGTTTTATGACCTTCTGTTTTCATGGAACACAACCTTTCATGGAAAACTGAACACCATCACTGAATAAACAACTATGCCCTACTTATGTTTCCTGTAAAGGATGTGAATCTGCCTAATGCAACAATGGGATGTTTTAGACGCAAGTGCAGGCAGGAAAGTAATAACAGAAGGCATAATGCACTGAGGAATCTAGTCCTCTACCAGTAAGACAATTTCAGTGCATAGTACACTCCTAGAAAACAAAAAGTAAAGGCAGTTATCTCAGTAAGGCAAAAGACAACGTTCCTATTTAAATATCATACATACTTCTTGTACAGTCTTTGTCCCTTGAATTTTCTAACTGAAAATTTTAAAAGGAAAGAAAAAAAGAGAAAATTGAGAATAAAATTATAATGCAAATACAAAGGACAAAGACTGTATTGCATCATCTTCTTCATCTCAAGGTCTAGTCTAATGGTTGCCTATTTTTCAGCTATATAACACAAAACCTAAGAAGCATGCACAAGAAGTATGTATGCTATTTAAATAGGAACGTTGTCTTTTGCCTTACTGAGATAACTGCCTTTACTTTTTGTTTTCTAGGAGTGTACTATGCACTGAAATTGACTTACTTGGGATGTATTTTGTCATAATCTAAATATTTTCCTTTTTCACAAAACTTGAAGCATCTGTGATCTTATAAATACCTCTGGGTGGGTTTTATTTTGCTGTGTCTCATTAATAAGTCATTATTTTATTTAGATTCAGCTGTCATGAAAACTGGACAAGGCAACAGTGAGTCTACCACTGTCATACAGAAAATCTCAAGAGAAGAAGATGGCTCTGGTGCTACTGTTTTGCCAGGAGAAAGCAGAGAGGAGGTCTGTACAACAGGTTTATCATATACCTTATCTTTTTTGTCAGAAGAGCAGGAAAACATATGAATTGTAGGTGCTTTTCTGAGTTGGTACCTTTATCTATTCCATCTTAGCAGCATGCCAAAACAGAAGTTACTTTTTAAATTCTTGAATGTCCTCTCATGACATCAGACTGAAAAGCAGTGACACTGTGCAGATGTTTGAGTCTATAACCATTGAAATGGTTTTTAGATTTTGACTAACAAAATGAACTTGTTCTTTCAGTTTTGCATTTTTTCTTGTCGTATTTAATAAAGTGAGAAACAAAGAAAACAATCAGCATAAATCCTCATCAAAAAGCCCGCAATTTTTATTCCCTAAAAGCAGGCATCTTGGTCTTACACTAGCTATCTTGCAGGTGAAAGTCCTGCTTCCTTCTCAGAAGTGTGGCATATTAAAAGATTTAAAATTACAGCATTTGAGTGCTCATCAGGTGCTTCTGTGTGAAGTAGCAAGTGCAAAGAAGCATTTCATTATCACAGTGCTTCATTATCAGGTGATCCAAACAGAATATCAACACGAAACCACACTAACCTCTGGAGGAATCCATACCTAAAATGCGTATTACTGACTGTCCTTAGTTGCCCGCAGACTAATCTGAAAATTTATAGTTTATGCAAATTATCCTTTTATAAACCATATCTTGCTTGAATTACCATCCAAGATATTGATCCTGTATTCCATGTCTTGGCAAGGAATGACTGCATGGATTGCACTGAAAAAATATCTGTGGCTCCCGGTTATTCTTTAAGAAAGAAGTCTATGCTGCCTCCTGACAGCTGCATATGTTAACACCCAGAGATGGAAAATCCACGTAAAAAGTAACCATCAGCTCTCCTGGCATTCACAATAAAAAGATGCTTTCACCAGCTTTGTTGCTCTCCTCTGGATGCATTCATGTACCTTAACATCCTTCTTAAATTCTGGGGTCCAGAACTGCACACAGTATCCAGGGTGAGATTGCACCAATGCTGAATACAGGGGGATAATCACCTCTTTTGACCAACTGGTTATATTCTGTTAACACAGCCCAGGATGCAGTTTTTTGTCTTGGCTGCCAGGGCACATGCTGCTGACTCTTATTTAGCTCACTGTCAACCAGCATCTCCAGATCCCTTTCTGCAGGGCTGCCCTCAAGCCACTCCTCTCCTATTTAAGACATTTGCCCAGCATTACTTCTTCCTAGGTGCAGAATCTGACATTTTGACCATTAACCATAGCCCAATGCTCCAATCTGTCTAGATCCTTCTGCAAGGTCTCTTGTCCCTCAAAAGAGTGAACAGGAGCTCCCAGTTTGGTATCAACAGCAAACTTGCTGATGGTGCATTCAACTCCTGCATCGAGATCGTTGATAAATGTATTGAACAGAACTGGCCCTAGAGCTGAACCTTGAGGAACACCTCTGGTGACCGGTCGCCATCCAGATGTAGCCTCATACACTACACCCCTTTGAGATCTGCTCTTCAGCTAGTTCTTCACTCAGCACATCATGAACCTGCTGATCCCAGAGCTGGACAGCTTTTCCAGAAGGGTGCTTTGAAGGGCAGTATCAAAAGCCTTACTAAAATCCAGAAAAACTACATCCGCTAGCTTCCCTTCACCTACTAGGCTGATAACCTTATCATAGAAGGTTACCAAATTAGTCAAATAGGACTTTCCTTTTGTGACCCCATGCTGAATGTGCCTGATGATTGCATTATTCTTTAAATGTGTTTCAGTAGTACTCAGTATGATCTTCTCATCAGTATTTCCAATAACTGAGGTTAGACTAACAGGTCTGTAGTTCCCTGGGTCTTCTCTCATGCCTTTTTTTGTAGATTGGAATAACACTGGCTAGCTGCCAGTCAGCAAGGACCTCTGCAGATCCCCAAGATCTCTGGCAGATGATTGAGAGGGGTCCTGCCATAACATCCGCTAGCTCCTTCAGTGCTCTAATAATGTGTTATCAACAATCCTGTTATCGCACCCAGGTTATGACCTTACTCACAGCTTAGTTAGTTAGTTCTCTTCTAACACTTTTCCATATGGGAAAAAAATCTCTAATGAGAACAGATTAAAAGATCTCTGGTCTTTCAGAACTTCCCTGATGACAAAACCCAGAAAGATCTTTAAAAAATCAGCTAACAGATCCTTTGCTGAAAGCTGTCATCCTGCTAATTTTAAAATACTTGGATAGTCACTATATTACATCCCTCCTAATTTCATTAGCTATTCATGGAACACAAGATATTTCATTGCTACTATAAAGTGTGAGCAAATCATAGTACTTGTTTTGAAATATGGTACAAAAATGACTTAGTTGTTCCATCCTGTATACTGGATTTTAATTTACATATATGTTAACGTCCAGGCTTCAACACCAAAGGGGTTTATTTTGTTCCTGCTGTATTTAAATTATTATTTTTATTATTCTTACTTTCTTTTGACCAAATACTGATGCTTAGCAATTTTTTGCTCTTGGTTGTTGCCCATTTTTACTCTTTGTTATCAGTTTCCTCATTTCATCTTCTGTCACTTTCCTTTTTAACCAAGCTGGATATGTAGCCTTCTTTTGTTAGAGTTATAGATCCCAGGGGAGTCAGCTAAAGTATTCTTAAACATCTCTTTTTAACTTCTGCAATTTTTTCCCAGACAGACTGAGTTCGTGAAACTGGTCTTTTTCAGACCTACATTATTGATTTACACTGTGCAAATTTGTGTACATATGAAATCAGATCATGATCATCTGCATCTAGGTAACCAGCCCTCTTTTTTTTCCAGCTCAGCGAGCAATTTATTTGTACTTACATGAACAATATGGACTGTCTTTGCTGAATGGAGTATATTGTTTGTATGTTGCTTAAAATGTTTCTGACTGCATTGAACGAATCAGGAATTCTAGGAGAGAGGGAAAAGATAGAGGAAAAGAGAGTGAAAAGTGGGGAGAGTAATGCGACGCATTTTTCATATTTCACGTTTTAATTACTCAGGGCCAGAAAGGTCAAGAAGGAGAGGATGGGCCCACAGGATCTCCAAGAAAGCCAGAAGTGGAAGATGTACAGAAAAAAGATCAAGGGCCTCCTGGACCTCCAGGGAAACTGGGACAACATGGTCAGCCTGTGAGTATTTTCTGTCTACTGAAAGCATGCATGTATTTTAGAAAGGGTAATAGTAATTCATCACACATGCATAAAGGGCTGAAACTCTACAGCCTCACACACTGTCATCAGGTGTACTTCTACAAGACAGGGTTTAAGCCCCACCAAATCAACTCAGGAGTGTCATATCTGCTTTGCATGTGCCAAGAGATATACAAGGGCCTGACAAGAGACAATAATCAGAAAGCACAAGGCAAACAACTGATGTGCCAACATACTAACACTCTTGAAGTGGTTATGCCACAAACTCTTCGGGCAGCCTTTGCAGTGCTGCACCACACACCCAGCTGTCACATTCAAAACCGCTGGACTTCAGAACTCATATGCTTCCTTCAATGGCTTCTGTATATCCAGGACGTTTCACACTTCGTATCCTTCTGAACTATCAGCACAAGTGTATCCAATTAAACAGAGGTGCAAAACACATCACACTGTGATACAGTATTTGTTACCATTCTGATTTCTTGTGTTGTCACTGCATGACACATCAAGCTATAGTTAATTGCTTTTTTGTTGCTTCTTTGTTACAATGTTTTTTTTTGCTTTTCTAATAAAGATGTTTCATTTTAGGGCATTCCTGGCAAAAGTGGGTTACCTGTAAGTACTCTTTTATACATATTTTGGTTAACTGAATTAAAAACAACTTTTTTTTTTTCTTTTTTTTTCTTTTTTTTTTAAATGAGAGACTCAGCTATATTGAAGCTTAAGCAGCGAAGTGCTTTCTCCATGTGCCCTCTTTAGAAGGCAGCTCTGGTGCTGTAGTTGACTTCCTCAGGTTGCCAAGAGAGCAGGACCCAGGTTTCTAAGAGCAATTAATGATTTCCCAGTTGCAAAGAAAGAGGTGTGGCATGCCATAAACAGCTGTATGAGGAGTCCAGCTCTTGTGAGGTTGGCTTTTTTGCTGGGAGAAACTTCAAAAAGGGGACACACTCAGACCCAGACCTCTTCCAGGGCAAACCAAAGCACTTCACTGACCTTTAATAGACACATGTTGCCATGTTCCCTGCTCATAACTTCAGCTGCTATTAATTTTTCAGATGTACCTCTCACCCCTCAACTCTCGTGCAGTAATTCAACTGTACCTTCTGCTTCATTCTTCCTGCTTTCCTTTCTCTGTGTTCCTCTGTTTACCCTTTCTTCAGTCACATTTGCTGTCTTCTTCCCGTAATGTTCGTTCTTCCCTTCTCCAAATGACTCCCATCCATAGGTCAGTTCACCACAACCCACTGACAGATTGCATATGTATCCTCTGTGGTGAAGTATTGCCCAGCAATGCATGCAATGCCGAATCCCCAGCTGTCATATTCCATGAGTGGTTCAGTTGCTCTTGTGTATCTGTCCTCTGTTGATGCTTTGCCACCTGGCTTATTGTGTCCTTACTCATTATCTGTTGCTGCCACTTTGTGCACCTTTTGCCTCTCCAAGACCTTCCCACCCAGAAGCTGTTATCATTACCATGCTTGTTCCTCCATTGCATACTGTCTTCCACCACTGCTGTGAACCTCCTCTACATTCCTGCCACCTGTAAGTGAGCTGCAAAATAAACTAGTATGTTTTAAGGTATTAAATAAATAATAAATAAGTAATTCATAGGATGCATTATTCACCTCCTGCATGAATGCTGCCTGCATGCATTGGTATGTTCAGAGAAATGTAGCTGGTTTTGCAAATATTTTGCCTAAACTCGTTATGTGTCGTTAGGGTGTTTATGGACAAGAGATTTAAATTTTCTGTATTAATAGAAGTCTGACTGCTTTGAAGCTGAACATTTTCAATGAAAATTCTGTGGAACCAAAATAATGGGGAAATCTTGTATAGAAAATTCTTCAAATGTAATTCAAAAGCTTCAAAAGCAATTGTTTTATACTTGTAAACAAATCCTTGTAAAACAATCCTACTTCCTATCACAGGCATTTTGTTATACGTTGTGAAATGAACCATTGTCCTGTGTTTTTACAGAGAGTCTTTTGTCCCTGTGCAGCTGGGTTCTGATCTTGCATGTCCCTATGCAACTTTACCATT
Source organism: Pampusana beccarii (assembly GCA_013399365.1). Taxonomy (NCBI): domain Eukaryota; kingdom Metazoa; phylum Chordata; class Aves; order Columbiformes; family Columbidae; genus Pampusana; species Pampusana beccarii. The sequence goes on from VWYH01007076.1 coordinate 194,376, forward strand.
GGATTGATGTGGCTTCACTCAGCAATAAAATAACTATGCCCTATATTTATGTTGGTGGTGCGTTTGCCACCTTTCTATAAACTTCGTACTAGTTACTCTGCAAGAAAAATAATAACAGGAGAAAAAAAAGTTTAGTCTTATAGGTGCATTTTTTTTCCTTAATGTGTTTACATAACCCATTTCTAAAATTGTTATACCCCTAAAACTTGAGCAGTAGAGTCCATAAACACAGCTGTCCAGATTCCCAAAATGCCATTAAGGAAAAGAGAATTCATTTACCTTCTGTGTTTGTTTTTTGTTTGTTTGTTTGTGGGTTTTGTTGTTCTTGTTTTGTTGTTGGTTTGTTTTGTTTTGTTTTTCCCCGGTGTCCTAACTGAATTAATGAATAGCATCACTTTATAAAATCACTGACTATAAAGCTGGTGGGAGTTCTTTCTAGCCAATTATCAAGCCTTCCTAGGAAGAGTATATGAATGTCACGTGTAGATAAGATGAACCCAAAGGTTGTTTGGGATTAAATTGACTGGTGAAGTTTAGAATGGAAAATGGGGTGATATAGTACTACACATTCCCTGTCAGTTGCATGTCCTCAGGAAGCATCCTACTTGGTAGGAACTGAATATATTCAGGGGGTCAAGGCAAACAGGATTTCAGTAGAAGATGGGAACGAGCTAGTGCCAATGGCTTGATTCAGTACTCTTAGGGCAGCAGTTACCAGTAGTACGTTGCAAATATATTAATATCTCACTATTCTCTGTTGACTGTCACTTCTGTATGAAATTAAAAGTAGATTTCTTCCAAGTGTCCATTTTCTCATAGTTTGAAAGTTGTTAGGGAGGAGACACAATTCTAGCCTGGAATTTACCTGCTGCAAGCATATTCAGCAACTTCGGAATAAATGAAGATTTTCTTACCTCTTAGATGAGTAAATGTCTAAGAGACAGAACATTTGAAGAGGATTTTGCAGACAGCTGTCACTATTTGTTCTAGTGGAACATTATAGTTTTCAAAATATTTGTCATCAGTGATGTGTGGCCTAGTTGGCATCCAAATGCAGCCTGCCAAGCGTTTCCGTCTGTACCCCCAAAACAAGCTTGACTGCCACTTTGTTGTGGGCAGAGTAGATGTGGTGAGAGGCACATTCTGTGCACTGCCAGCTGCATAGAGGTGTAAGTGCCATATCTGCTCCCACTGCACAAACCAAGAGTTAGAATCTAGCACACTTAAGTCTGGCCTCTGCTGCCTGTTTAACCTGAATAAAAGCTAATGTCTAATTAAAAAAAAATATTTCCTTTTAGGGTAGAGATGGACCTCAGGGGCTGCCAGGACTGAAAGGAAAAGCAGGCCTAAAAGGTGTAAAGGTATGTGTCCTATTAATAACGGGCAATCGATCAGATACCTTTTACACTTGGACGTGTTAATTTGGTACACTCTGAAAGAAAAAATAATAATAATAGGGAATCACAGGAATAACTTAAATATCCTGCTGTTCACCCATGAATCTTCATGAAGGGCAGCCATAACAGAATCATAAGGATTTTTCAAGAATATGCAGAAACTTCAGCAGTAGAAAAACTAGGGCTTTCACAGGACAGCTAAAGAAGATATATTTAGCACTTAATAAAGAAAAGTCAATTGTTACATATAACGGCTCTGTGCAACTTACTCTACTGGCTAAGTCGTTCAGCAGGGGCAGTGTAATCATATTACCCTTATTAAATTAATATAATTAAGAGCTAAACCATGTGAAGTAACAACTTTTACCACTTCTGAGCTAAAGGACATATTGTACACGAAATTGGCATTCAGCCAGTTACTCCAAGTGCCAAATTAATAATTCATTTCATCTGTTTACCAAAGCAATTCAGGCTTTATAAATTCACAAATGTAACCCATATAAAGCTCATGTATTCAGATTCAATTTGGAAGGGTCCAGAATAATTTAAAGGTAAAATTAGTCTCCAGTACAGGTCACGAGACTGCATGGCAACCCCCTGTCTCTCTGTCCAGCTGAACAGTTTGTCTATCGTGATGGACAGATACATTGGGCAAAAGGTTATCATAAACTGAAGAGAAGTGAAGGCATGCAAGGCCTTCAGCTAGGAAGCATCTCAGGTGTAGCACGATGAGGGACACTTTTGCAGTCCTTTGGTGAAAGCACCACGTCTGGGACCCATCTCAGGTACATGTTCACAAAAGCAGGCAACATAGGAGACAAACAGGAGGACTTAGAAGTCCATGCACAGTTACAGGGCTATCAACTCTCTGAGGTTACAAAGACAGGGTGGGATAGCTCACAACTGGAGTGCTGCAGTGTATGGATACAGGCTCTTCAGGAAAGATAGGTTGATAAGACAGATTATCAGTAAGATATTAAATCAATTGGCAACAGGAATTACAGGTGCCCTGTTCAGGCATTTCAGACCCTCGTGGCAGATCAGCAAGGGCAGTTTGATGGTCTTGTTGAATGAGGAATCTCTTCACTTTATCTCTCCATTCCTCCCCACTCTTCATTCTGTCATCAACCCTGGACTGCACTGGCAGAGTTTAGCAGCAGAAAGCAGAAGAATCTAGACTAGAGGGGGAAAAAAAAGAGAGAAATAAATTCCATATTAAGGACTGTGGTACTGGTGGAGGACTTTGTCAGGGTGCTACTTACATCTCCATTGATGCTAAAACCTGCAACATGGATCACAAAACCCCAGAATCACTGAGGTGGGAAGGCCTCTCTGGAGATTGCCTAGTCCAGCACCCCCACTCAAAGCAGAAGCAGCTAGAGCAGGTTGCCTGGAACTGTGTACAGTTTGGTTTCAATATTGCCAAGGGTAGAGATTCTACAGCTTCTCTAGGTAACCTGTTCAAGTGCTTGATCATCCCTAAGGTAATTTCTTATATTTCAGTTTATGCCCATTCTCTCTTGTCCTTTCCCTGGATACCACTGAGAAGAGTCTGGCTCAGTCTTCTTCATTCCTACCCATCACACATATATGCACATTGACAGGATCTCCCCAAAGTTGTCTTTTCTCTGGGCTAAACTGTTTCATCTGTATCAGCCTCCCCTCGTAAGTCAGAAGCTATAGTCCTTCAGTTGTCTTTGTGGCCTTTAACTTGGCTCACTCCAGTATGTCCCTGTCTTGCTTGTACTGGGAAGCCCAAACCTGGACACAGCACTTCAGATGAGTTGGGTAGAACGATAACCTCCCTCAGCCTGTTGGCAATGCAACAATTGGTGCATGGTATCATCTAAGTGTTCTGTGATTCAGACACTGAAAGAAGTGATTGTGATACCACCAGCAATTTCAGTGCCATTATTCTCACTTGTAAAATATTACAGCAGTTCTAGATACATTTTAACAGTAGCATACTCTAAGTAATGTGACATAACTCATTGTGCCGTTAGAGTCCAAGATAGTCTAGGCTAAGTTTACCAAAGCTAGAAGAGTAGCATGCACTGCTTCATAACAGTCATGTACCTCAAACTAAATAAACTAAATAAAATGACTGCTGAGTTTGTAAGTGGATGTAACTGCTGTGGCTTATGTGTCATTCCATACTATAAACTGGCAAGTAAATACTATGACACCCTTCATTATGGCATTATGAAATGTTTTTTCCTTCCTTTCTGTATTCAGGTCTCAAACCTCTATTGTATTTCATATAATGCCAAAATGTGTAACTAACGCAATCACTTTCCAACAGAGATGGATTTTCAACAGCACTTCACAAACAGCTCAGTGCTTCTAAAATAAATCACACAAACCCCATTGAGAATAGTAATATACAGTTTTTAGGTTTTACTACTAATAACAATTCTATATGTAATATTAATAATTAAGTATACATATCTCTTGGTATAACTCAAAAACAAAGTACAGTTCAAGTAAAAATAGTCTGCAACAAATGAGTTAACAGGGTCTTGAGTGATGAACAATAGATTTTGGGAATACATGTTAGGGTAGTTGACTGTTTTGGACAACACTGTGTCCAGAGAACAGCACTTCACTGTATTGTGAGAGAGGCAGACTGGTTTTGCCCCAGGGGCTACGTGGACTCAGGAACCTGCCAACCCACCATTCCCTTGCATGAGTGGACTGCACAGCAGGGTGAAGCACTGGCTGTTCTGCTCTTGGAGAACCATCACTGGGACAGTGATATGCAGGAATAATACCTCCTCCTATGCTTGATAACACATGGCACAGCAGTCTCTGAGAAGAAAAGGTACTGTCTTTCATAGCCCCACTGGTGGCAGAGATTCATGCTTTCTTTTGAGCTGGCATTGGTCTCAGACTTTGTGTCTGCAATATCCATCAATCCTTCACAACATGTCAACATACTCATCGGCCTTCCTATGACTTTGCCTAAAACCCTTGAGCGGAAGTAGAATCTCTAGATATAACCTAGGAGCTACACAGGTGTTGGTAGCCCATGATTGTCTATAACCCTCTCTCCCCATTTGGCTAGTTCTCTGCATTCTTCTCTCCTGATACAGAGCTGATGCAGGTGCCTTCCCTCTTTGTGGTCACTTGCCAGGAGACTCTTTTGGTTCTTCTGCACTGTGGAACTACTATAGCTCCTCGAGCAAAGGCTCAGTTTTGCATATATGTTTGGCAATCACACACTGAAAAGGCTGAAAAAAATTACCTTAATGTCATTCAACAATTAGCTTCCTGTATTTCCTGCAAATGTGCATTGGTCATTCTTGTGGCCAGAGTAATTTCCAAAATGCTTGGTACTGACATAAATAATCTGTGTTAGTAAACAATAAAATCAGTCAGAACTGCTTTTGATGAAAACAAAGCAAATGGAAAATTTTCAAGTTTATAGTTTTTTACATTTCTTCTACTTATAAGTAAAAGTGCAAATTAGCAAAAGAAGCTTTATATTGCAGATGTTGAAGCTGAAACTGTTGTTGCATCACTATTTTGATCTCCAGCAAGAAGTACTACATCTACACTGCCAAATGAAACAGGCCGAGGAACTGACTGAATTGCTAATCGTTCAGACTTGCAAGCACAGTCCCTGACAATATCTTGGCCCATGTCAAGTAGACTTCTCTCAGATGCCTCAGCACTGTTCAGGGGTAGCAATGGCTGTTAATTGTTCCCAGTGTGCTGCAAGATTGTGCATATGTTGGCTCTGTTCATTTCACATGCTTCCCCAGTGTTATCCCAGCAGGCTTCTTACTTTCAACTACTCATCGTGCTGATGGGTTGCAGTATAGTTCTTGTCGTATTTCATCAAAATTACACAAAAACCCCATACTCAAAACATTAGCTTTGAACACAAAGGGCTAAAAGGAGGTCTGGGGCCAAGTACTTAAGTACTGTGACCACAGCCAGTCTGTTCTACCTTACCTCAGGGACAAAAAATGGTCCCCAGACTTGTTATTCCAACCAGTGTGATTTCCTAGGACCTGTTATGTTGGTAGGGTGAGCAAAGTTTAAAGAATTGATCTATGCAAACAAAAAATTCAAACCTGTTGTGGTCTATAAAGACAGTCAGCACTTTTTCAGAATAATATTTAAATTTGAGGAACAGTAGCAGTATCCACCTGCCTGTTTCTGTTTCTTCTCACTGAAAATGGAAAGCTGGGAAAGAATGGGATCCTACGTATCAGTGGAGAGTGGGCCTGCTGCTTTTTTGCTGTGGTCCTTGTTTAGTGCAGAGATAGAACCATGAGATGCTCCTTGGGAATGGATAAAATTAGGCTTCCTAGACATGACTGTGATCCAAGTATGAGAGCTGGGTTGTTTTTTTTTCCTTGTAATACACACAAAGTGGAAGAAATTTCACGAAAAGAGGCACAAAACACTGACAGGAACTAATGTAATAGTCACTGAAAAAAAGCAAAGGATATGTTAAAATGAATGAAGAGTATCTCTAAATTAACATGCTGTTGGACAGTGAAAATAGCCCCAAATTAATTAAACACATTCTCTGTCGATGTGAATGAAGTATTATTATAGGAACCATTTGACAAAGCCACACGGAACAAAGAAAAGCAGTAATACTTGTATCTAATGAGTTCTGAAGCATAAAGAGCAAGAGACCAAGAGGCAGGTAAATTTTTTCCTGCTATGTGACTGAATATATTAATTTAGAGAATGTAATTAAAATGCTCATAAAACCAGATAACAAGTTGGCAGGTTAGAGGGTAAAGCATAGATCAGTAGAGGTTGGCTAACAGTGTCAGTTATGTCGCTGTGACTTCTACCCCTTTAAGAAAGCCCAGTGCAACCAGTCTGGTTTCTGTCCTCCTGGTGCAAGGTGGGAAGGAGGTTGCACTTTGCAGCTCTGCAGTGTCAGGGTGGATGAGTAGGCATCTGTGCTACATGAAAGCATTGGTAGGGGGAAGGCTGAGCTTTTCACTCCTGATGGTGTGAGAAGCTCTGAGATATGAGCAGTTATATTGCTCTTCCTTCCCCTCTAAATGGACACGTGTCCTGAAACCAGGATCACCATGTAGGAAGAATGTCCAAAATGAACGTTGAGGAACTCCTCAGAACAGTGAATTATGGTTATTGAACGCCAAGGACAAGAAATGTGAGATGGCCAGGGAGGGAGAGGATGACACTGTATTTTCTCCTGACATTCCCTCTGTCAGAAGTATCAGGTAAAAACAAGAGGGATCAATCACTGTTAGAGCTATACAAGATCTCAAAAAAGGAAATTAAACGAGTGCCCATCATTTGATGAAAACAACATGCACATTAAGCAGTCCTAATGGTTTTGTCTGCCAGTTATTTATGATCTGCCAGTTATTTAAATATGAAACATTATCATCCCCATTTTAGGGGTTGCAGAGGCACATTCTTCTCCCAAAAGAGTTTAAAGCACGAAGGCCAGATCCTGCTTAGTGAATTCTCCAGAAAAAGGCACATATACAGTTGAGAATGAAAAGTTGTATTATAAGAGACTTCCAACTTAAGATTAAAAAAAGTTGAGACAGAACCTCAACTCTTGACTTGAGTGAAAAATGCTGGAGTTGAGCAGAAAAATCAAGAAAAGAACACCTTAAACAGAATCACCTCAAACTAACCTCAGCAAAATGTCGGAGATGATGTAAAAAAGCCAAAGAATAAGAGATGGTAGTAATTATGAGAGAAAATGACGCATTTGAACTCCTTCTCTGGAGACATTCAATACTCGCCTGCGTGCCTTCCTGTGTAACCTCATCTAGGTGTCCTGCTTCGGCAGGGGGATTGGACTAGATGATCTTTTGAGGTCCCTTCCAATCCCTAACATTCTGTGATTCTGTAATTCTGTGATAACAGGGCTTTTCATTGTGTTGGCAGTAGCTAAAGGTTGACACATAGAAAAATAATAATGACATGGTGGTATTGGAAAAAGCATTACAGATAGTAGTAATAAAATAAACAAATTTACTTATTGAGTACCGTGACCACACTTTCTACCTTTTCATTTAGGAGGAGTCATAAAATACATCCTAGAAATGCAAAAACCACAGTAAAACATTGTTCTGACAAGAAATACGCAGTGTCAAACACTGTTAGTGCTGCTTGTATATCTGCAAATTCATTGCAGAAGTTAGAAAGGGAAAAGTCCTTTCTTCCTTTGCTAGTGCAAAGGTTATACTACTTGCGAGCTTGTCTTAGAAGTGAACAAGGTTCCCCTGTGCTCATAGCATCTAAGCAGACACTTCTATTTTTTCTTGTGACTAGAAATCCACACAGGCTGCAGCTAGTGCTGAAAATCCCTGCTCTGCATTCACATGATTAAATCCTTGCTATTTATCTTCATTCTTGTTTTAGGGTGATCCTGGTGAGGGATTGCCAGGACCTCCTGGACTACCAGGACCTGGAGGACCATCGGCTCCTTCCAGAGGATTAGTGAGTATCTAGGCTTCTCTGTCAATGAGCTCAGCTTGCCTTAGGGGAATCCAGAATTAAATAGGAGGTTTTTCTCTGGAAAAATAGCCTGACTGCAACAGAGATAATAATGCTTTCTAACACACTCATGCAGAAATGCAAACGAATATCTGGCTACAGTGTGTGAGTGCTGTAATCTACATATATGTGTGTTCTCCTGTGCAAAAGTAATGATATGTGAGAGAAAAAAAAACAGAAATTTTCTCAAAACCACATTATAAACCTGAATTATCAACTTCTTCCCGCTACTGAACACGGAAATGGTTTAACAGTCACTTATGTTTGCTGTCTTTAAATACTACAACACATACCAGTGTGGTGAAGCGACAGTGTTCATCTTTTGAATGCTCAGTACTCCTTCAATGTTAAAGAGTAGGTTTCAGATTCATCTCCTTTCTATACTTGGTCCTTTTACATGTAGGCACAGCCTACCACTGACACCAGTGTAAGTCCTGTGGTGGACTTCTAAACAAAACTATCTGTCACACCAAGTATTGTGAGTATTTAACAATATAGTTTGCAACATATTCCAGTGACCAAAAGGAATTACATGATCTAGGGTCTGTTAAATTATACCAATGTGTTCCTGTAGCATAAAAATAGAGTAACGGTGTTATGAAGGGCTGCACTATTTAGCTTCCACTGGGACTGACTTCAGGAGGCCAGCAATGTAGCTCCAGATCAGTAGGACAAGGTGCTCCAATCCATCAGCTTTTCTCACCCAAAGGCCACTTGTCTAAACGTAACAGTGAACACCAGGTCTGGCACAGCCTTTAGTTTCTTGTTATCTGTCATAATAAGTTTCAAAGCCTCTTATTCTGAAGCGAAGTGAAGTGAAAAGTGAAGTGAAGTGAAGTGAAAAGTGAAGTGAAGTGAAGTGAAGTGAAGTGAAGTGAAGTCTCAGTACAGCCAGGGAATGCATCCCTGACTCCTGGGCTTTTGAAACATTAGCTTTGGTACTATTATAACCAACGCAGGTACTAGTTCTCTGTGTACTTTGGGCTGCAGTTTATAAAGCATACACAGCTATGAAACTCATAAAGCATTTGCAATGAGAATCTGTAGTTAGTTTACTTTTATATGAGTTGACAATATTTCATTTTAAATGTTGTGGAACTCACGCATGTAGAAAAGTCATATTTCAACTGCCAGGTTTGTTTGTTGCAAATCTTGGTTTATTCCTTTTAATTTTTAAAATTATGAGTTCTATAAAACTTCCATAATGAGTCCTATAATTTAAAAACAAATTGATAAGTGGACATTTCACTTTGCTGTATATACTATGCAGACAAGTCACAGCAGATTTTCCATGTAAAATACTTTTCTTTATTTAGAGGTTTTAAAAATTCTTTTCTATGATGACCGTAGTTTGCACTACAGGTTCCATAATGTATGAAGATGGGTTTGAAGCTGAAGCAGCTTGAATCCATGAAATTGTCTTATAGATGAGTACAACTAGATTGTAATACTAAACCCAAACTCTTTTTCTAACAAAATATTTTTGAAAATATTCTAGTATATTACTTTCCCTTTATAAAATGCGTTTTTTGATTCCAGTTGTAGGAATCTCACAATTTGGCTTTTGAACTAAGAGGCACATTCTAGGAAACAGTGGCTTGTTATTAGGTATGCATTTTAGGATATTCTTAATGTTGACAGACATTTTTCTGAAGTTAAAATTTGTCTGAGATATTGCTTCATCTTCAGTTCACTTAAATAGTCATACAGCATGTGTATCCTGCAGGATTGTTATTGCTGTACTCATAGAGCAGCTGAAGGTAAGTATAAAGCTGGGTGTCTACACAATAAAATGGTATGAAGCACCAGAAACATAACTGAAATATTTTTGTTGTATTATAATTTATTTCACCAGTGACAGTCTGCTGCAAAAGTATTGACTCTAATGGTTTTTACATTAATTGTCAAGTGATATTTTCATTTGTCATTTTTTAAAGCAATATTTTAAAATGGAATTCTCATAATTTCAGAATAGACCAGAACCTGAAGAATCGGGTTCTGGAGACATTGATGGAGAGACTGAGATTTTAAGAGTAAGTATATATTGATGTTTATTTACCATTAGTGTAATGAAGAGCTTTGCTTTACTCATCGACACTGTAGAAGGTCAATTTCACAATGCAAATTTTGTACCTGCTTAACTCACAGCATCCAGAAATGCTTTGAAGGGTCTTTCATTTTAAGATCTGAAAAGGTCTAAGTGTATGTCAGTGAGAAAGAAGTGTGAGAAAGAGAGAGGACAACAAAGGGATAATGGCAAGAGGACTTTTTAAAATGGCAAAATGCTTTTAAACTGATTCAGAGAAGACAGTAAAGAGCAGAGCGATGGGAATGACACTATTCTTTGCTTTTCTAATTTGGAATACCTCTTCTAAAAAATGTCAATATGCAATATGTTACACTGCAACTTCCACTGTTGATCCATTTTGATGGTCATTTGAACTTCTCTGTATCCTTGACTTTGTGAAGAATTGTAACAGTGTCACATCAAGGCTGGCTAGCAGAGACAAATGCTTTGGTTTAGTGAAAGTTAAGATTTTTATGCGCATGTTCCTAAGTGAGGTTCTTGGAGCTGTGTAACATGGGAGACGATACTTCTGTCATTGGGAAGGAGTATTCATGCCAGGTAAAACTGAGTCTTGAGCTGGTAGTGCACACTTGGCCATGATTAAACTCAGTCAAAGCAGTTGCTGCCTTAGATGTTCACCTCATCCTTCTCCTGGAGGTGTCTATCTCAGCTTCAGAAAGAATTTATATGGCTTGTGAATCTACTAATCTGCTTAATTTTTCAGACTTAATACTCAGGAAAGTCAGCATCAGTTTCAGTTCATTTCAGTAGACTGTGCTGTACAATGCAGCTGACTCACAGTCTTTCGGCTGTGCTCAGGATCAGTAACCTCCAGGAACAGGGGATGGGATGATGAGTACTGGTTTAACATTTTAGCTCAGTCTGCCACTCTTAGTATTATGTGTGAACAGCCTCAAGTGAGATTTGTTTCAGGGACTGAACTCGTAAATCAGTCTTGTGCTTTCCCTCCACAGGGAGTTGACGTTTTTGAGAGAGAGTACTCAGATGACCATGGTTGTGGATTAAAAACAGGACATCTGGCTTATTTTTCTTGCTCTGATTCTGAGTGGGTGGCAAAGGCGAAGTTTGGAATGGGGGTCAGGTTCTACTTTTTTTTTTTTTTTGCTAGACTGTTTTTTTTGGGTTGTTTTGTTTTGTTTTGTTTTTCCAATACAACCTGCACAGAACACAGTGCCTTTTTTGGGGGGAAAAATAACATCAATTAACTAGAACTTGCTGCCAGATCTGGAATCATTTTGTATGTTTTGTTTTGTTCTTGAGCCACTTCTTCACCCATTTTCTCTAGAGAATCAGACAGATCTACATTTACCATGTAGCAATCTATAAAATATGTATTACCATTGCAAATAATGTGGCTTTCCATCCACAGAACTAGTCAGATATATAATGAATTAGAGAATACATACAGTTAAGGACAAATGTTAGGAAAATGAGAAGTGGCTGAAAGTGAAAAGGCCTAAATTGGAAGACTTTCACTGAGCTATCTAGGTGGAGTGAGAGGTAATATTTTTTGCAGTCTTTGGGATGGAGCATTTCATCCCTTCGATTAGAACCTGTTTCAGCAATAATGGTGCAACTTTCTGAGGAACGAACTCCCTGGATGCCTGTTTCCTATGAACTCCAGAATGCTATAGCATTCTGAGGCCCCTGTTTTGCAACAATTCTAGTGATGTTTTTCATTCTTTCAGATTCATTTCTGCCTCAAGACTTCTTTTCTGTTTCTTTTTTCCATCAAAGTGCTTAATACCTTTTTCCCAAGGCTCTTCAGCAGTCAAATTGCCTTATGCAAAAGTTAGCTATGTTGCCTAATTTGGGAGGCTAGCGTCTTTAGGAGGCTAGCCTGCGAAGTTAACGAGACAGGTGAACGCTTGTAATGTCTCCCTGCAGAAGGCTCTGTTTACTGTATTGAAAATCCAATATGACCGTCTTCCTAACAGAATTCTGTAGGTTACCCTAAGTCAGAATTAAGGAGTGCTTGCCTTACGGTGCCATGCCCCAAAATTTCAAACTGCTCATGTTTGCCTGCTAATGCCATCTGTGACAAAGATAGACTTGCACATGAGAGAGAATATTTGCAAATATACTATTTCTCCTAAAGTAATATATTTCATTCATTTTATTCAATTAAACTAGATCTGCTCATGTCCACACAAGATAGCTTGTTGGAGCAGAGGCCATTTTTACAGCACTAAGCACAGTCAGGTCTCGACCATGAATACAGACTCTCAGTGCTCCAGCAATAGCATGGAGAAAAGCTTTGAAATTAGTAGAGAAATACTAACCACTTCCCTCTGTTCAGTGATTCCTTCATTTGATTTTGGTTATGTTTCTTAACATTAGGTTGATCATTGGAATGCCTCTAAGGCCTTTGCTGGGTTTTTAGCTTCAAGCTTGCTGTTGGATGGCATGAGGTGGCAGAATTCAGAGAGCAAGGATGGATGAGATCAGTGTGACCCTATGTAAGGAGTGTATCTGTGACACTAAAGTTGGTTCTTGATAAAGCAGAAGGGAGATGGTAATCCAAACTGAGCAGAGCTTTTCCTGTTTCATGTATACACAAATGAAACTGGCTAGGCCCATTTCTAACAATGCTGCTGGTTTATCCAGGGTCTTCCTGGGCCACCAGGCCCTCCAGGACTGCCCGGTCATATGGGAAAGCCAGCACCTGATTCAGATGTAGGACCTCCTCAGTCACCAGAGGAAGATGGAGCTTCTGGTGAACAAGTCCCAGAAGTGAGTACCCATTTGTACACAAACGTTAATATTGTTTCTGGCCTACAACAGTAGGTTCTAAGTCTTAGAGTCTGCATAATTCTTAATAATATTGCAGAATATTTTTAACTGAAGAGCTTGGATTTTATGCACATTTTTTACCAAAAAAAAAAATTTAAAAAATCTAGTTAACCAAAGCACATTACTGCACAGCAGCATGTACGTTTGGCAGACAGATACCAGTGAATCTGGACCAGAGTAAATAAAAAGTAAGGATGCTTTTACCAATACTGAATAAGGCTAAGGATTATTTTTCCTGTAGTGCTTTCAGGAAAATGAAGCTTTACATAATCTGCAGGGAATTTTTAGCATAAAACAAATTTTCCTCTTTCAGGAACTCCCTTCTTTTTCCTCAGCTAAAGAAAAACACTTATTCCTGTGGACAGGTTAAATACATTTCTACTGTAAAAAGGTTGTTAAAAGTTTGAGTGTTACCTATATTTGTCTATAAATCCCCAGTAAAGTGTTTTTTCAGTGAGGAGAACCATTTTTTTAGCATTGATCAGCTCTGTGAATCCTATCTGGAACTATATTTACTGATATGGTTTCCTTATTCCCTATCAACCGTCTGCCAGTAGCAGTTGTTCTCAGGACTAGATTTGATCCATACATTCATGTTACATTTGAAGTGGGTCACCATTTCTTTATCTGACAAGGTGTAATTACCATGTATTAAAGAACTGTTATTGGTGATTCTTGTTAAAGAGGAAATCTCACTGCATCTCAGCTGTGAATAACTACAGCTTGAGGATAACAAAGTTGGCAGCTAACACTAAAACTAAAAAGGTGGGTATGGTAAATTTTACTTATCTGGCCATTGAGGTAAAAGAGAACATCCTTTGTGCAGACATAAATTAAAAAGTTGGAAATGGGATCCAAGAAGCACATGCATGTGAAGCCAGTGAAAACTAAGAGCTGATGATGTATGGATACTGAAGGGAAACACTGAGAATAGCCTGAATTGTATATATGAGATCTCAGAGCTGTAAGGGGGAACCATCCAATAACTCAGAGCCCTACCCTGAAAAACAGTTCTTTTCTGTCAGGACCTCGGTCTCATACTCTCAGGCTACAAGGAAGTGTAAACATCGGAAATTTTTGTTCATCCAAGCTTTAGGTCCTTGCAAGATGGAGTGTCCACTTGATACATGTCAGAAATCAGGGCAATTTTGGGACTTCAAAGTTTCAGAGTGTTCCCTCTTGGAATAAACTGTATCCCTATGAACCTCACACTAAATTGAAGCTGTGATAAACAGAGTGCAGAAGATATAGCTATACATGGACTATTGTTTGGCTGAGCTACACACAGTTTCAGTGTCTGCTGTACGGTGCTTTGGCTGTGTTATGAGTATTTGCTTGGTTATGAACTGAAATGTCCTTTTGTTTTACAACTGTAGAGGTGATTGATAAGGCAGTTAGTGGTTCTGGCCTGGAAATGAGATGATTCACTAAGGAGAAATAGGCTGGTCCCACAGAGGTAGGCTCAAAAAGCAGTGTTTTTCATCCAGGCATGTTTCAGAAAAGGCCTCCTCTGTATATGCAAAGGAGCTTCGACAACTTGGTTGCACCATAATTAACAGTTGTAATTCAGATCCTTAGAAATGTGTCACTGACTTAAATGTGAAAATAAGTATCAAACATTTATTAAATTTTGCTTTCTTCTCTTATCCTTTGCCTTCTAGAAATTATTAATGGATTTTTCAATGGTTTTATGCAGTAACTGCAGTTAGATCATGTTCTGAATTCTCAATGGTCCTTTCTCAGTGCTATTTGTGGACATGATGCACTCAGGACTCGTTTGTCCTGCAGTTGCAGTAGCATAGGCCAGTTATTGTAGCATGGAAGTAGTCAACAGTGCTCAAATAGCAACATGGAGCTCAGAACCTGCCAGCCACAAAACCAACAAGGCCTGAGCTGAACTTCATGCTGCTACAACAACAGCGACAACGTGCACTGGCTAATTTATCACACTCCTAACATATCCCACGATGAAAAGCCTTAAACATGGCTGGTGCTCCAGTGGTTTCTGTCTCATTAAACATGTCTAAGCTGTAGGGCCTGGGTGTGCTTCTGTGCTTTGAATTGCTAACCTTGTCATATCCTGATACCACAAAAGGATGGGACCCAGCTGTCTGCAATGCCTTTCCACCCACATCCTTCTATAGCATGATTTCCTTGGAAGAAAATCCTAATGACTGGAAAGGAATGAAACATCTGGTCTGCCCGATGTAGGGAGCAGGACAAAAAGATGTATTGAGAGCACACTTGCCCCACTAGTTGTTAGGAAACTTGCCGTTAATGACCCAAGGGCTGTGATAGCAGGAAACCATTTTCCATTCTTTCTTATTCTTAATTACTCGAATTAATGAATTAGTGCCTGAAGAGCCCATGGTTTAGTTGAAAAGAGCTGTAGGTGGACTGACAGCAGCTCTCCAATGTCCTGCATGGTGGCTGCACTCCTAGCATGCCTTCCCCATGCTCTGCTTATCCTGCCACGTACATGGCCTGTCAGTCCTTCCTGGATGTTTTCTGCATTGATTGCAAATATAAAAAATTTCCACAGCCCAGACAGTCTTTTTCAAACTCCTTTACAATATGCTAAATCCACCCTCCCTGGTACTGAAAGAAGAAGCGGATGAGGACCTCATTCATTAATACAAACTGAACCAGCACTGGATATATTACTGTCTTTATAGAACTATAGAATAGCTTGAGTTAGTAGGGGCTTTCGAAGATCATCTAGTCCAAGCCCCTGCAATGAGCAGGGACATCTTCAACTAGATCAGGTTGCTCAGAGCCCTGTCTGGCCTGGCCTTGAATGTTTACAGAGATGGGGATCTACCAGATCTACCACTTCCCTGGGTAACCTGTTCCACTGTATTACCACCCTCAGTGTAAAAAATTCCTTCCTTACATCTAGCCTGAATCTTCTCTTCTTTAGTTTAAAACTATGACCCCATGTCCTGTCACGACAGGCCCTGCTAAAAAGTCTGTCCCATCTTTCTTATAGGCCCCTTGGAAGTACTGAAAGGCTGCAAATAAGGTCTCCCCACAGACTTCTCTTCTCCAGGCTGAATAACCCCAACTCTCTCAGCCTTTCCTCTGGACCCTCTCCAACAGGTCCATGTCTTTCCTGTACTGAGGGCTCCAGAGCCAGACACAGTGCTCCAGGTGGGGTCTCACCAGAGCAGAGGGGCAGAATCACCTCCCTCAACATGCTGGCCACATTCTTTTTGAGGCAGCCCAAGATACAATTTGCCTTCTGGGCTACAAGTGCACATTGCCAGCTCGTGTCCAGTCTTTCATCCACCAGTACCCCCAAGTCCTTCTCTGGAGGCCTGCTCTCAATCTCTGCATCCCCCAGCCTGAATTGATACGGGGGGTTGCTCTGACCCAGGTGCAGGACCTTGCACTTGGCTTTGTCGAACCTCATGGGGTTCGCATGGGCCCACTACTCAAGCTTGTCCAGGTCTCTCTGGATGGCATCCCACCCCTCAGATGTGACAGCTGCACCACTCAGCTTGGTGTCATCTGCAAACTTGCTGAGGGTAAACTCAATCACACTGTCTAAGTCATTAATGAAGATATTAAACAGTACTGGTCCCAATACAGACCCTGGAGGTACACCACTTGCCACTGGTGTCCATGCAGACATCGTGCGATTGACCACTACCCTCTGGATGTGACCTTCTAGACACTTCCCCATCTACCAAACAGTCCACCCATTCAGTTCCATATCTCTCCCCTGATCCTCACAGTGGGAGGGTCCTTGCTCCCCCAGTCCCTGTCTTGCAGTTCATTCACTCCAGAAGTGTGGGAAGAGAGACTGGCAGTGAAGACTGAGGCAAAGAAGTTGTTGAGTAACTCAGCCTTCTCCTCATCTGTTGCTACCTGTCTTGCTCATCAGGGGAAGTATGTATTCTTTGACCTTTGTTTTCTCGCTGACATACTTGTAGAAGCCCTTCTTATTCTTTGTGTCACTTGTCAAGTTCAGCTTCAGCTGCACCTTGGCCTTACTGACTCCATCTCTGCATAACCAGGCAGCGTCTCTATACTCTTCCCAGGATACCTGTCCCTGCTTCCACTCCCTGTGCATTTCCTTTTTGCCCTTTAGTTTGACCACCTTGTCTTGACTCAGCCATGCCAGTCTTCCTTTCCTGATTTCTTACGCCTGGGGATTGAGAGCTCTTTTGCTCTGTGGAAAGTGTCCTTAAAGATCTGCCAGCTCTGTTCTGCTCCCTTGTTTCTGAGGGCAGTCTCCCAGGGCATCCTGGGAAAGAGCTGAAGTTGACTTGAAGAGCTGGAAGTTGGCTTTCCTAAAATTCAGGGTCCTGACTCTTCTCTCGTCCCACATCCCTCAGGACTGCAAAATCCATGAGTGCATGATCGCCACAGCCCAGGCTGCCTCCAATCTTGATGTCACCAATTAGCTCACTTGCATTGGTGACCATGAGGTCCGGTATCACATCCGCCCTACTAGGGCTGCCTGTTACCTGGCTCAGGAAGTTGTCCTCTCTTGCATTACCTACAGGTCACCATGCTACTTTTGCAGCAGATATTGGAGAGGTTGAAGTCCCCTAGCAGGACAAGAGCCTGCCAGCGTGTTGCCTCCTGTAGCTGGAATAAGAAGGCTTCACCAATAGTCCCCCCTATTGGTCAGCCTGTAGTAGACACCAACCACAAGGTTTCGTTTGTTGCTTTGGTCTCTGATTCTTACCTATAAGCTTTCAACCTGCTTGTGGCTGTTCTTCAGAGACAGCTCTTCACGTCTTTTGACGTAGAGGGTGACCCCTCTACGCTTTATTCCTTGCCTGCCCCTTCTGAACAGCCTGTAGACATCACAGTACTTGACTTCTCTGCTATGTAATCACAGCAAATTAAAATATGAAAGTGTTTGAAACATATTGAAAATATTTCTGAATATTTTAATATTTAAAATATTTGATTAGTTTTTCTACCACATACAGTGCATCCAAAGGGCAAAAATGGGGAGAGAAGTAAAGAGAGCAGGGAAAATGATGGTTTTGTGACCATTCTGCAAATACGAGAGAAAAATAATTTTTTCTATCTTCTTCTGCAAACATTTATATCCTTCCCCAAAACAAATGAGTAAATAAATGGATAAAGATTCCCAGAAGCCAGAATACTCACCTGTAAATTTAATGAAAGGCTTTCCAAGCCCAATTTGAAAAACATAGGGTATACGAAAATGCATGTAACTGTTCCCTTTCTTCCACATATAGTTACTGTGGGCTGGACTTCATACCTGCACTGACTAACTGGTTGACTCTCAAAAACCGGTTTTTCCCAGCCTGGCTGCTCACTCAAATGTGTGCTAAGTCACAGATGCAGCACAGGAAATTGGATGGAAAATGAAATGCACAGTTTTCAAGGCAAAATTAAGTGAGGCTTCACACAGAAAACCTGGGTCACTTTCTGACATTGTCAAGACCCATGTTTTCTCAAATAGCTCTCATCCGGCACTGAGGTTTCCAAAAGTGGGGGGGACTGAAGTGCATTTGGATTTCAACCCCATCACATCTGTAGTAGTGTTGTCAAAACCTTCTTGGATAACACCATTATTTTGCATGCTAACATTATATTTACATTATGTTGTTTCTATTAATTTTTAATTATTTTTCATTGTTTAATATTGTTTTCTATTAAAATATATTTAAATACTGTTTTGATACAAAGCTAAACTCTCAGAATACAAGAAATAAAGACAAGAAATACAAATGTTAGAACTTAGTGGTATTAGGTGCTACCTGGTGCTACACATAAGTCTTTTATAGTACAGTGTCATCAGTTGTTCCAAAATACTTACATGCATGTGCTGTGAAGAAAGCTCTCAAGTGGCACCTGCTTTAGATTTGCTGTCATCTACAGGGTCCTCAAGGTCCTCCTGGTCTTGATGGAGTGGTCGGTCCATCAGGACGGAAGGGAGAAAAGGTAAGTTAAACGTCTTGCTCCTACTTCAGTGGAAAATCTTTGTCAATTCTAGGCTGTAAAAATCATAAATAGTTGTCCCTCCAACAGTGTTGGCTGGATTCAATATTTTTTAATTGAATCCAGCTGCTAATGGCTTATTAGAACACATCTCAAAAGCATATTCAGAAATCCAGAATTCCTTATTGGGTATGGTCTCATTTTCTGCAGCAAGCAATACTCCAAATGCAATATGAGCTACTCTGTTGTGATTTGCCAGTAAGAAGCCAGTCATGACTCATGCAAGTGAGTCTGTAGAGGGAAGGAAAGAAAGAACTCCAGCTAGCCCAGACTGGCACAGGCTGACAGCATGTTCCCTGCAGACAGCATCCTATGTGGCACATGTGCATACCAGGGCAACTGGTGTTACTGAAGTTTGGATTCTGTCGACCACTGAGACGTCATGTGTTGTGCACTTCTGCAGCAGCCCATATGTGTCTTAACCGCTGACTACTGCGTTGCAGCTACAAAATCCCACCCCCACACTTGTGGCAGTTCCAGTCTTCACTCACCACTTCATAAGACTTTTCAGCATCCTAACCTGGCAGCAAAGGGCTACTTAGTTTTCTGTTGACTTGCTGTACTGCTTGGCATCATGCCTGATCCCCATGAGTCCCAGGGCCAGCAAAAGGGGAGGAGTGTGGAACATGCAAATGAAAGGATGGGACCAGACTCCTTTCAGCGGTGCCTAACGGTAGGATGAGGGGCAATGGCCACAGGCTGAAGCATAGAAGGTTCCATCTGAATATGAGGAGAAACTACTTTGAGGGTGCCAGAGCACTGGTACAGACTGCCCAGAGAGGTTGTGGAGTCTCCTCTGGAGACAATCAAGAACCTCTTGGACACATTCCTGTGCAATCTGCTCTAGGTAACCTACTTTAGCAGGTGGGTTGGACTAGACATTCGCCAGAACATGTAAGTAATTACTTACATTAATTTAATTAATTATTAATTACTGTAAGTAATTAGGATTTGTTTTCTTTTACAGGGTGATCAAGGTCTTCCTGGTACTGTTGGTTCAAAGGTAAAAAAACCCAACAGTGTCTTTATTAGTATAACAGTACCACTCTAATACAGCGTGTAGAAAAGGTTTGAGAAGTCTAAAAGATTATTATTGTGAAACCTAGTGAAGCCAGCAGACTTGGCTTCTCAGTTGGCCAAAGTACTTCCCTAAGAAGTGTGGCCAGCAGGATGAGGGAGGTGATTCTTGCTGCTACTCAGGTCTCGTGAGACCCCATCTGGAGTACTGTGCTCAGCTCTAGGGCCCCCAGAATAAGAAAGACATGGGCCTGCTTGAGTGGGTCCAGAGGAGGGTCATGAAGATGATCAGGGGAACGCCCGCTCCCTGGAAGAGTTCAAGGCCAGGTTGGACAGGTCTTTGAGCAACCTGATCTAGTAGAAGGTGGTTCTGCCCGTGGCAGAGAGGTTAGTACTAGATGATCTTCAGGGTCGCTTCCAGCCGAAACCATTCTATGATTTTATGAACCTTCTTATTTGCATCTACTTTTGCATGTTCTGTATACCAATAGACTCACCTTTTATTTTAGGGTGATCCTGGAGACACTGGATCAATAGGCCCCAAAGGAGAAGCTGGTGCTGTTGGGTCTCCTGGGAAACCTGGACCACCAGGACCTCCTGGCCCCCCTGGGCCCCCTGGACCTCCTGGACCCCCAGGACTAAGCTACAGTCTGGGATTTGAGGTATTTTTCTATTACAGGGTTTGTTGTAGCTATGGATCTACTTCCTGCAGAGGAGGGACAGTGTAATCACCTGTATTATCATAGCTATTTAAGGCTGATTTGATGACAGATAAGAGGATGTTTCTGACCTCATGGCCTGTTCTACTCAGGAGAAAAATGTTCAATAAAAAATAACAACAACAACAAAACCACAAACAAAAAAAAAAACAAACCAAAACAAAAAACCCCAAAACAAACAAAGAAACAAAAACACCCTGCAGATGCTGCTTTTTCTACTTCTGAAAATAATAACCTTCATCACTAAAATATGAGATCTGGCCAGCTCGACCTGAGTTTTACATGTCATTTGACAACTACTCAGACGACCTTTTTGGAGCAGGAAGTGGCTCTGCAGTACAGAGAGGCAAAGGGAGCAACTGAGGTTCAAGAACTAAAGCTGTGGCATTAACATCTTTGTGAAGAGCAGATGACAGATTGCTTACATCAATACTCACATGAGTCTGTCCTTTTTTTTTTTTCTTTTTCCATGCATTCTTCATTTCTAATTTAGCTGTTTGGCTCAGGAAAGTCTTTCAAGAATTTTGGGGGGGTTTTCATGTCGTGGGATACTATCCTGTCCTAACAGATGGAATGAGGGATGAGTTAACTCTGAACGTGACAGGCGCCCTGACTCAACAGATGAGACCAGGTGTGAGTTAACTCTGGGTTAATTCTGCGTGGTTATGTGAAGTGAATGACAGACAATCACTCCAGGGGTCCAATTCGATTATGAGTTTTATTAAAAGTATGTGTTGGAATACTAGTTACAACGAAGAGTGGCTTGGCAAAAGTATTTTATGATGCCACAGAACTTATCAATACATTAACAGCAAAAGTCCTTCTACAGGCAACGTATTGGCAACCATTAGCAGCTATAATACCAAATTTAACAAGAATCCAACAGCAGAGCTTAAGATGATATTACTTTTGTATGTTCATAAAGGAAAAGAGAGAAAGAGAGTGGTAGAGAGGGAAGGAAAACTAAGGTATAAGAGATAGAGAAAGACATCACCACTCCACAGGTTATTGATCCAGCGATGTCCAGTGAAGGGAGGGTGGACGCATTGAAGACTTAGGTTATGCTGCACAGCATATACATGCCACACCTGATGCCATGTGGGGGGTCATTTTATAACCCAGTTCATTTACATGTGGGCAGTTCATCTCCTCCCTCCACTCACTCTTCATGCTAATTAGGGAGACTTTCTGGAAATGGGTCTGGGGTCTGCAAACTAGGGGAAAGCTCACAGTGCCGACCAGAAGTGAGTTGTCTTGCCCATCAGGGGTAACTGTTGGTTCACGGCTTGGTCCAAGTAGCTGGTTGTCCAACAGATGAGATCATCTCATTCCAACTAGGCCATGAGGCCTTCACAGCGATTAACAAGGCGCTTGATGCCATAATCTCTTCTGTCTAATCTATTGTGTTCTGCCAAACACAATACCTTGAGAAAGATAAGGGAGATGGCTGGCTGCGCAACCACCTGCCTTGTCCTTCCAAAGCAACAAAAACGAGTCGTTTAAGGCATAACAAGGTCCCTTGTTCTGCTAATGATGGGGGGGCAAGTGCTTCAAGGTTCTCACAGATACAAAACAAGTTTGCACAGAAACCAAGGGCAGTTGTGACAGAGAAGTAAGCCAACTATTGGTCATCTGTAGAAGTGCTGCAGTAAAGTAGTGGTGTTTAAATGATACCAATTTACTCACACATGTATCTACGCTACCCCTTTTGTATTTCTCTTTTCCTTACTCTAAAGACACTGTACTCTAAGTACAGAGGTTACCATTAATGCTTGTTTAGAGACATATTCTGATTTCTGATGTCTGACTAAATAATATTGTACTATATACACTACTGGTTAATAATGTCACTGATGTCAGTTGATTTCAATGGATGAAAACATCTCTCCAGCAATTCACAAGTTCTTCATTGACAGCACTGCTATTGTTATTGTTACCAAGGAACAGAATTAAGTCTAAGCATACGAACACTCCATTGCATTAACTTAGGCACTCTATGAAGTCTGGTACAGAGTTTCACCTGAATAAATATATACTTGTCTCAAAATGAGATGATGACTGCTGACAAGCCACATCCTATGCCGGGTCTGAGTTTTAGCCTATGGTGATAGCTTCTCTGGCTTACAGTAATCTTCTGTGACCCTTGAGGATCCAGTGTTAAGAGTTTCTCCACTCTTCCCCATTCACACTATTTGAGTAGAAGCCAACTTTGCCTCAAGGAGTTCCCCTGCAGGTAGGTATTTGGGACCGAAGTCTGCCACTTTGATACTGAAGTCTCAGAGGAGCAAAGTTAGCAGATGAGCAGGAGGGAGTGAGAACTGGAAGTCCTCACTTGCATGGACACAAACATAGAAGGATCCCAGCTCTAACTGCAGCAACAATGACTTGAATGGCTTCATCTTGAACTTCATCTAGTCCAAACAGAATTGGCATGATTGTCATTTCCCGGAGAGGAATAATACTGTTAACAGGCTTGCTGCTTCTAGCTGATCTTTTGGGTGCCCACCCCTGCCATCTGTTAAGGCACCATCATGGTGTGCCAGTTTGTAAGGGCAACACTACCTTTTGGTTGGCAGTCTGTTTATTGCTGTAAGACTGTTTCTGCAAAATGTTCCTGTTAGCACTTGTTAGCATTTGTGATCAGCTGTGTGCAAAAACCAAATGTTACAGAGTTTGCTGGCACTTATGCTTGCCAAAAGAACAGTTTGAGATGCAGAAGGTACCTGGTAAACCCATTAAAAACATACAGATGTCAGAAGCAACAGTGTGTTATATAAAGTAGGCATCAAGCACTCTCTTAAAGAGAAAAATATATTGGCATGGTGGAGACAACGGAAAAAAGGACTCAGAAACACAGCTTGCGGTTTACACTAAGTAGCGAATGCTTGGTTAAACAGGCCAAACAGAATATCAGCAGATTTTCTGTTGGTATTTGATACACTGATAGCTGATAGAGGAGCAAAATGAAAGTCTGCATAACATTCAATCTCAGGTAAAGTTGCATGAAAGGACTTGAGCCAACCTGATAACTCAGTGTCTCCCACCTTTGTCCCCAAAAGGAAGGTCCTGATTCCAGCTGTGCACTCTTTCTGCTTTTATTCTTGCTCTTGTGGAGTTGGTAGAAAAGGGCAAAATAACAAGATTTCTTGTTTCACTGGAGTCAGATCAGTTGATGTTTTCCATAACTTCAGCATTAGGCTGTCATTCCGTAGCAGCTTAAAGTAATCTAATTGGTTTTCCAATTTTTCAGTTACACCATCTCCACAGTGCATCAGACCCATGGTAATCCGAGCAATTTGAAGTCACTAACTAGCAGAAAGCTAAGCAGGCAAGGAATATGGATCCTGTAGACATGATAAGCTGGCATAAAGGCTTGTTGTCACTAAGAGGTAGAGATTCTATTTTGCTCCCGCTCCTCCTCCCACCTGCAGCCATTCCTGGTACATGCTTACCCTTCATATGCACTAGCATCCAGTGTTCCATCAATCCTTCCACAAGCCAATTTAATTTACTAAGATTTTAGAGAACCATCCTACCCCACCCCACAATATTAACGTATCTTCTGCCATTTTAGTGAGCTAAAGTGGCTCACAGGAAAGTGAGACGATTCAACATATGGCACTGATGTGGAAAATGAAGGCCCTGTATCTGTGAGCAGCGTGAACAAAGATCAAGATTTTCCCTTTTCAGACAGAGGAAACAATTAAGCCATCACAGTTGCACTTAAAACTTCAACTATTATAAAAGCAAGTGAACAGTTTCCTGCTGGCTCGGTTCATGCAGATGGTTTGAAGCATAGACTGATAAGGCATAAGGCAAGTGATAGGAATGTGTGACTGGGATGTTACTGAGGGTAAACAAGATAATTATGGCAGCCTTCAATTTTATTTCTTTGGCTGCTTTGGAACTAGCACCTCCTGGTTCTGCCATGGATTCAGAACGTCACAGTCAGAACAACAAGAGCTGGAGGGAGGTTGCTGCTTTCTGTGTAAACTCCTTTTAAAGACCCTAGAAAATCTCCACAGGAAATACAGATGTTGCTCTCAAGGTCTTCCACTTCACTTTCTGAAGTCAGCAGAGGGCCACAAAAATGATCAGTGGGCTGGAGCACATGCCCTATGAGGAAAGATTCAGGGAATTGAGCTTGCTTAGTCTGGAGAAGGCTTAAGCGGTTTAGCAGCCTTCTGATACCTAAAAGGAGGTTATTGAGAAGACACACAGTCAGGATCTTCACAGTGGTGCACAGAGTAAAGAGCAAAAACAATCATAAACTGAAACAGGGCAGGTTCTGATTCCATATAAGTAAAATATTTTTCACCTTGATGATAGCCAAGCATTGGAACTGGTGCTTGGAGACACTGTTGAACCTCCATCCTGGAGGGTTCCAAAACCTGAGGGAACAAAGCCCTGAGCAGCCTGATTTGAATTCGGTGTTGGTGCTGCTTTTGACAGGTTGGACTAGGCAGCCTCTGAGATCCCTCTCAACATAATTAATTCTACAATTTTATGATATAATTTTTTTTTTTCTGCTCGATTTCATTTCAGTAAGCTGTATTTTAAGCAGGAGTTAAACATTTGAATGTGAGAATTAGAAAGGACCTTTATTTTTGAATAATGATTGCTGCTCTTCACAAACTGCCTGCAAGTTTTCCCTGCCTTAAAGCAGTTATGTAACCTTCACTAGTCATTACAATATTTCAGTGGCCAGGTGACTGGTAAATACTAAGCAGAAAAATACTGCTACGACATGCTTAAACATAGCATATACTTAAAACTGTAATGTTGTCTCACTTCTGCTTGATGATGTCCCGCCTGAAGTGCTGGAGAAATGGTGTCCAGTTGGCAAGACTGTAAAGACCAGAGTTTCTGTAAGGAAGATCAACATGCCCTTATCACGTTATCACATTTGAGTGGAGCCTGTCTCCAGAACATCATGCATTGGTCAAAAAAAGTTAATGAGGAAAGATAAAAATATTTGTGTTCAGTATCCTTCCAGTTTTTCAAAGGACTCCAGAAACAGAACAGCTGGAGGGAGGAGGGGAAGGATAAATTCTTAAATCCTGTAGCATTTTTCTCATCCACTAGGACATGGAAGGATCAGGTAGCATTGGCCTGCTAAGTGAATCCGGAATTCCAGGATCAAGAGGGCCAAAGGTAAGTAGATATTTTCGGGGAGTGGAATGTTTTTTGTGGTTAGGGTATTTTTGTTGTTTGTGGGTTGTTTTGCTTTTGTTTTGAAAACAAAAGTGTCCTCCTCTCTGACTTTTGGAAATGCATAAGCCCTGTCAGCTATAGATTTGGAGTCATTGCACTGCACTGGATTCTGTTGCTCTAGAATGGCGTGACAATAACTGTATCATCCAAAAAATCTGAATGGTATTTCTGTGATATCTGGTTAGATGAAGATTTTTAGATTCTGCTGTGGTACATTTTTGAAAGACTAAAGGATGAAATAGGGGTTATTTTGTATTATCTAGCTATCTATATCTTGTTTTACTCTAATAGATGCCCTTCTTGCATGTGAAGATGAATTACATATTCTAACAAAATTGAAATGTTATCATTTGACAATCAAATGTGAATAATGTGAAATACCACTTAAACTAAAAAAATCTTCCCAGTAGTGTGGAAGCAATGTCCCACAAGAAGGGATTTTTTTTGCTTCCATCCCCGTGTCTGAGGAGATTTTTGCTAGTGGGGGCCAAGTAGGGAATACGGGAATAGAATGCACCAGTACTTACCAGATCATTTGGATTTATCTTCTTTCTTATCAATAACATCAAAACTGCAGCCTATGATGCCTTCCTCAAAGCAGGCAATTATCCAGCATTCCTCCTCCCAGAGCTGCCTGCATTGTTCTAGTTTCATCTTCAGAAATCCTGCCCCTGTGCTCACTCCAAAAGAAACATTCAAACTTTAAAAGCATAGCTTGGAAAGAATGAATCTTGTTGCCGAAGTTTGGAGAAAGTGCTCCTGCCAGTGACTGTGGGTTACGCCAGATTGAACACTAAGCGGCAGTGCGCTATCATTGCAAATAAGGGAAACCCTGCACTGGAGTACATCAGGAAGAGCATTACCACCATATATAGAGTTGTTATTATTATAGCACTTTGCTCAGGGCTAGTGAGGCTGCACTGAAATACTGAGTCCGTTTTTTTGTACTCCACTTCAAGAAGGATGTGGAGAAGACAGAGGCAGTCCAGCAGAGACCTGTATAGATGGCGCGGGTTCTCAGCAAGGAGAGGCTGAAGGAGCTCAAGTGGTTTAGTCTGTCAAAAAAAAAGTAGACAAAGGCATGATCTAATAGCAGCTTGTGAGTCTTTGAGGGGCAATTGCATAGTGTCAGATGGTGCAACAAAGGACAGTGGTCACAATTTGCAGCTCGAGATGTTCAGGCTAAACGTTAGTAGAAACCTGTTGGTTTGGACCTGTTGGAGGTTGGTGCAGAACTGTGGCAATTTGTCCAGGGTGATTGTGGAAGCCTGTTCTTGGACGCTTTCAAGACTTTGCTGGACAGAGCCATGACTGACCTGATCTGGTCCCAGCGACAGTTCTACTTCAAAGGGATGCCTAGATTAGGTGGTCCTCAGAGGCCCTGTACAACCCTGTTTCTATGATTCCATGAATCACTAGAAATGAACTGAATACTGGGGACAGGAACGAGTTTGAGAAGCTATTTACTGTGACGGCTTAAAGTACTGTGAGTCACTGAAGTTATAGCTGGCTCAGTTTAATGTCTTAGAGACCTTTGCCCCCTCACATGACTTTTCTTAGATACTAAAAAAAGTGGAGGAAAAAATAGAGTTACAAAAATAAGAGCAGAATTCATTAGCTGTCCAAAGCGAGATGTCCAAAACCAGTTCCTGCCTAATTGAAAGCCTTACTCTCAGTATTGGTTTTATAACAAACATTGCTTCCAAGTCTGTCAGCTATAAATATTGAAAACACGTCTTACTGCAGCTGAACAAAATCCTGGAATTTCATTTTCCTGTTACTGCTTACTCACTCCACGAAGTTTGAGTCAGTAAAGAAGGCACATAAGAACTTCCCTGTAATCATGAAAATTATTATGCAGACTTACTGGTACTGCATTAAAGCATTATGAACCCGTTACACTCTACGACAACTCCAGAGGTTTCTGATTTTGTTGAGTGAAAACAGAGTATCTGCTTCTAAGAAGCCTCTAACTCAAAGCAGCTGCTAGGAAATAAATTACATTTATTTGCCCTATATTTTTGTCTGTTTAATTTTTTAGTAATCTTTTGTGAGAAAGTGGTGGTTATGTTTTGAAGTAGAAGTATCAGATTTATTTCATCTGTAGGGTCAGCTATCATTTCCAGGTTTCTATTCTCCCTCTTCTGTAAATCAGTGTAAAGTTTTGTTGGTGTTTGGTTTATTAGTGTCTTCATGTTCCAGATGAAGGTAACTCAATCACTTTTTGAATTATTTTTTCTTCATTCAACTTTGTAAAATGATCAATAACAAACAGTTGTTCATTTTATCATCAAAGAGTCATAATTGTACTTTACAACTCAATTCGCCATATAGAGACAAGAGAGGAATTTGCATCCCAAAATGTTTGTTTCAAGCTACTTTTAAACCTAGGAAGACGATACGGTATTGCCTCTAAACTGGTAACATATCTTAATTTTAGCCAAGGAGGCACATTCAAAAAATTGTAAGCAACTGAAAACAATCTCTTGTAACAAATGCACTTGGACGATTTTATTAGTAAGATTTTCTAAAAGTACCTATAGTATGCAATGACAAGATTTAATTGTCTTTGTAAGAAAAAAAAACTTTAGACCTTTACGTGATAACGTAGAGCAAGGCTGTATTTATTAGAACAATAAATCTAAAACAATGCTTACATTTTATTACTCTTTGTTCACACTACTGATCTCCAACATTGTTTTTGTAAAACTTGTGGTTATGAATTAGTTTTTTTTCTGAGAAAATTTATCATATATTGCTGTGTGGATTTACCAGTAATTTCAGTGTAATTTCATAGGGTTCTGCAGAAAGACAAGGACAGCGTGGGCCATTAGGACCAAAGGTACCTTATGTAACAAGGAACACTTGAAAGCTAACGTATTCTGCTTTTGTATATATTTTTTTACTTCTATAATATATTCCCTGCATTTGTCTTAAGAGCTTTTGTTTAATGTTTAGATACTAAGTATGTGACAAACTTTGTTCCCATATACACTGGGTATCCACTCAGGATGTATATTAATATAATTACTTCACATCCACACCAGAAGAGTGAGTAAATACCATCTGCGCTGCTACATTCCAAGGCACTTGGTGTAACACGGCATTTTTGTTTAAGTTTTTTAGGACGTTTAGCGGTTTCTCTGTGTCGTTCATTTATATATCACTCTGGTTTCTAAGCGAAAGAGAAACTTGCAGGAAGAGACCTTCTGGCGTGATCCCAGAAAGTTGTATGAAAAAGTTCTGCAAGGTGCTGAGGGGAAGAAAGGAGATGTCATGACTACTTTGCCTTGGTTTTTATTTCACCTTAGTAGTCACTGAATTTTTCCACTTTGATGCTGGTATTGGTTAAGTAACCCATGAGGGAAAAATTGGAGAGATAAAAAACCAGAGGAAAAAAGGGCAGATTCACAGAATGGGGCCTTAGACAGGAAGGGGCTTTTTATCTTCCTATATAAAGCTTGATTACCACTCAGGTTAATAGTACAGCATGACTACGACTTTTCAGCACCTTAAATGTGGAGTTAAAAAAATCAAACATTGAGGGAGCAGGAAATGGAAAACAATAGGTGGGGCCTGCCAACCTCTCTTCCTAAAATTTACACCCAAACACACACAGCACAGGCCACCAACTACCTAGAAAGTGCATTGCCAGCAATAACATTGCCAGCATGCATCTGTTTCATAGAACAACAGCGATCAAAGATCTGGTAAGTCCCCCATGTCTATAGACCTGAGGTTATAGGGCTGAAAAAAGTCCTTCCATTGGGTACTACTCCCGTTAATGCTGGAGGACAACATTACTTATGAGTGAAAAAATCAAGTTTTTGCAAAGTGTGTGTTGGTAAAATGGTACTGCAAAAGACAGACTAGAATAGTCATGCTCTCACATGATGCTACTCCATGGACACGAGTAGGTGCCAAGTCTCTGAAATTACATTTTTTTGTTAAAACCTTATTCTCTGCTCTTAACTATAAATGTTGTTTCTAATATATTGTGGAAGTAACGTTTTCAAAAGTCTTTTCAAAGAAATTGAGGTAGCCTGATTCCTAGGATTTAGGAACTGAACTGGGACTGAAAAGATAGTCATAAGCCTTGGCCAAGAGACTTCACGACAACCTACACTAAGATTGATTTGTTTAATCTTGAGTAATTTATCCCCAAGATCATGGAGACATAGAAAGGAACACACTATTGTCTGACATCTTACAAAATCAGGTACACTACAGCAAGATTAATATAAAGTGGTTATAATAAACTATCATTCTCACAGGGATTAATTTTACACCCACTTTTCATGATTATAAATGGCTTCACTAGGCAACAATGGCAAAACACAACAACCACCCACTTCTGAAAACCAAAAGCTAATGCATCACGAGGAGTTTAAGGTATAGTTATGTTTCATACATCCTTCATCCTTCAAATAACCCAGACTAGTAGAGCTGTCAGAGAAGTCCCACTGTGATCGAAGTTTTCTCTCTTTCCTAGCAAATAAATATAGAACCAAATTCTGCTTTCACTTTTGTTGTTATAAAAAGCTGTTTTCATTAAAAAACAGTCTACAGTCTTCATGCATTCATGAATATAAGCACTCCTAAAAGACAGTAAGTGTAATACAACATTTGAGGCAATGGCTCTGATTTATTGCTGATTTAATCCTGTTTATATTCTCTATCTCAAATTAAAAAAACTAAATTGCATATTCTCTGTCTGTAATTAAATCAAGGAATCATGTCTGCTCAGAGCTAGAATACAGCAGAATCAGTCCCAAAGATGGAACAGTGCAGCACTCACTGCATTGCTCATGGTATGACACAGTGGCTGGGTAGATGAGGAGAGCAGTAGTGTAGGGGAGGCTGAGTTAACTGTGTTGAAGGAAGGTGGTGGGTTGTTTGTGGAGGCTCAAGGTTACTGTGGCATTGGTAGGTCTGGGGAATGTTACCATGTCCTGATTTCAGACAGCAAAATGAAGGTTTCAATCATGTGGCTTGGTAGATGCTCAGCAAAAATAATGTGTGTCGACCACAACCACTAAGATGTGTGCAGCAACTGGGAGGCTAAATCTCCGTGGTTTTGCTAATCATTTTTACTTCGATCAGTGCCTTTGTAAGAAAAGTAACATATGTGTTTAAAATCCTTGCAGTTGCTGTTCACTTTGATATCTCAGCCCTACTATGCTTCCATTTCAGGGAGAAAGAGGCAACACTGGTCCACCAGGTTCAAAGGTGGGAAACTAATTTAACTTGATCTAGAACCTCAGTCATTTCTTCCTCTTAGTTTCCTTTCTTCTCTTAGTGCAGTCAAGGAGTAATGAACATTTCTTGCTCTGTCAACATATTAAAGCCCAGGGAAGCTTATCTGGAAAAACAGAACCCTTTCTCAGATGAATTGTGATTATCAGGAGTCAGTGTAACATGTTGCTTAAGATTTCATTTAAAATATGGTTATAATTGCATTTAAAATCCTCAGGTACATGATGTTATGCTGTTTTTGAGTCCATTTACATTTTCACCACAACAAAAATGAAAATGAGCAAAGCTTATATAAAAAATTAAGTTCCACATGCCCTCCTACTCAATATCATGGTGCGTAGCTAGCACCCCACACCAGAGCACTTTCAGGTTCATGCAATGTTGTGCAGAGGCCTCAGGAGCAATGCACAAGCACAGTCCACTGTTCATAACAGAGGACACTGTTGCCTACTTCTATGCTAGAACCTGCTCATCATCCTGCAGCCCAGGCTCTTCCTAACCCATACCTGGCCAGTCAGGAGGGACAAGATTATAGAAATCGTGGCTGGAAGGACCTCCAGAGGTCATCTAGTCCAATATCACATTTGGTACACCAACACTAGGTTACATCAGCAATAGTTTTGTATCACTGAGCCTTCAATACCTCCAGCGAGGTTCCAAATAATCTGTGGGTATCTTGCTCTGGTGTTTAACTACCCTCTTGAGAAAAACAGTTTCCCTGATGTGCAACCTATACCTCCCAAGTTGTAACTTGCCCCTGCTGTCTAGCTCATCCTATGCATCAGTGAGCAACCTAGACCTACTGCTCTGGATCAACAGAGTTTCTGGACATGAGACCCCATTGGCAGGGAAACCTGCCAGTTTAAACTTTTTTACACGATGTTAGTACTGAAATGATTGGACCTGGAGTCCATTCTTTCCTCTCCAATCTTCCCTATCATTATCCCTGTCTGTTCTGGTCTGGACTCCTCTTGGAGCACACCCCGAAGCTTCTTGTATGCGTGCTGCTTTTCGCCAGTCCCTGTCTGACTTGCATGGCTTTTGCAGGCATAAGCCAGCAGAGGGCGGTGCTGGGACACATAGAAAATTGACATAAAATTAAAATAAAAAATATAAAATAAAATAAAATAAAATAAAATAAAATAAAATAAACGAAAAGCTTCTCTTGCATTTGGGACAGCACTGAAATCCAGAGTTCCTCAGAAACAAGATAAAAGCTCTAATGAATCTACCCTTCTGCTTGCTGAATATTTATAAGAGTATTATCACAGTCTTCTAGCAGCATCTGTTTGTTTATTTTTTAAAAAAACAACACTGTAGCAGGACTCTAGTTGCCATAAATTCCATCTGCTGTACATATTTTGAGTGTTGCCATTTTTCAGAGATATCTCTCAGCATGATAATTAAAGGTGATGCATTGAAGCATAGCACAGTTATTTAACTCTTCTTTGTAATCCGTTTAAGACTACAGATTATTTTCTTAATTATTAAACATAAAAGTGTTTTGTTTTGTTGTCTTTGTTCTAGTAATTATTATTGTTGCTGTGGCAGGTAAATTCAAACATACGTATATCGTAAGTGGAGTGACTACAGCGCTATTCAAAATATCTCCAATTCTCAGATTAAAAAAGATCTTATTCCTCTTATATTTGAGCAACTAGCGGCATTCTTAAAATATAGAGGGAGTTCGAAACAAAGATGTCTCTGGATACATTATTTACAGTGAAACATCTTACAGTAAAACAGATTACTTATCCTGGATCTTCTCTTCCAAATTAAATTTCATTGGAAAAAGCAATCGGCAAAATTATTCAGAATTTGTAAAAGTAGGAAGCTGATCTGCTGGTACCAACATGCCTTAAGTGATAACATTCTGTTGCAGAAATGCTGTTGGTCCAAGGTTATTTCCTCTGCCCAATTACTTTTGCTGCAGGTAGACATATATATTTTTTCGCAAGCACTGAAGAGACTTAAATCCCATGTACCATTTTTACTAGTCAGGTAGCTGCTTAGGTGCCTAAATGCCATTAGCATTTAGAGACACCTTTTATCTTGCACTTGTCTATAAAATTAAAATTACAGTGCTTCAGAAATTATACTTTAACTTAACAAACTGAATTTTTATTCCTGAGCCACATGCTTTGCTGGTCACAGAAAAACAAACCAAATCAAACCAAACAAAAAAAAGCCCCACAGAAATAACACTAAGAATATATTTTCTTAATGAAGTGGACCCATTAAATTTTTTATGCTGGTGGTTCTGTTGGAAGGCATAAGAAGAGAGAGGATTTTGTGTCCTGTTAATTAAAGTTAATTAAATTAAAGTTAAATTAATAAATTAAGTTAATTAAAACTGTTAATTTGAATTTTGTCTATCACACCAGAAATGCAGCAGAGAAGACCATTTGACTTTGGATGATCTGAAATTCTGTTGTTCTTTAAAACACTCCTGTAGAGTATTACATGATTCTCAATGCTTTTGTCGTGTCATACCCATCCATCCCTGTATCCTGTCTCCAATTATGTCAAAAGTATATGCAGTTTGAGCAGATGCTCAGATACAATTTGACCTTATAAAAGGGCAAGTATCACATCATAGTTCTCCTGAGACTCCAAAATTTATGACTCGGAGATTTGCTCAGCTAGGAACGCTGTCTGAACCACAATTAGATCTCTTCAAGTGAACTTGATGTCTCCTCTGTAACTCATGCAAACTTCTACAGTTCACAAGACCTTGTGGAAACGTGGTCTGGGAACTTGACTACACAACCCATGAACTTCTTCCAGCTGTTTTATTTGATGTCCACTATTTCTTCTATTAGGAGTGTGAGTCTTTAACTACTCTCTCCTTTTAGAAGCCTCTAAAATATTCTTCACCCACTTCCTCATTTGTCTCTTTTCCAAGCTAAAGAGTCATGGCTTACACCATATAGAAGCCATTCTGTACCTTCCATTATTCCCATTGTCCTTTTCTGAAGTTTTTCTAGTTCCACTAGATCCTTTTCAAGATGGAAAATGTGAACAAACCAGGGCACAGAATTCAAGTTATAGGCCTACAATAAGTATATACAGTGGCATAGTAATGTTCTATGTTATTTTCTTGTGCCTTTCATAACAATTTCTTATATTTAGTTTAACTTTTTGACAGCTACTGAGCTGACCTTCTAATGGAATTGTCTGTCCAGTAGATTTTCATGGTACTATCTACTGTAAAAGCCCAAAAATATTTTCTTGAAGCAGAACAAAAAGTAAGAAACAAACCAGCATTTTCCTAAAGACAAAAAGAAAAACAAAAAAAACACTCAAACACTCCCCCCACCCCCCCAAAAGAAAAAAAAAAAAAACCACAAAAAAAATTCCAACCAAACAAAAACCAAAAAGCAACCAAAAAACCCCACCTCACCATCCAAATAAGCAAAGAAAAAATAGCCCTGCTACTGAAACAAAACAGGGGTAATCTGTCACTTAGATTAATCATCAGGCTGTTCTGTGTAATTTCCTTTGATCTTTCGTATGACACAGAGAAAAACCGATTCAAAAAACACAGTTCACTGCTTGCCTGTTTAGAATCTTCTTTTATCCTTTTTTGTTGGTCAAACTGCATTAATGTTGCCAAGTGATACTTTCGTTTTCCCCGTAGAACAGAGTAACTATCAGATTCTCAGCAGTAATATGCAATCCTGCATTAAACTAGAGCAGGAGCTATCAAACTTTACGCTCCACGTACCGTCTCTGGTCTGTATTCAATGCCTCTCCCTCCTCTTCCTCCAGAGTCACTTAACTGAAGGATGGAAATAACCCACAAAATGTATCTTGGGGAAAAGCAATAGAATTCACCCTTTTGCTAAGCAGAGGTGGAAGTAGTGGAGAAGAATGATTAAAGTGGCATTAAAAAACCAAAAACAAAAACCAAAGCCAAAACCAACTAAAACAAATGAACAAAACCACAAACAAACAAAACCACAAACAAACAAAAACTGCTTTGGAGAGGGGAAAACAAGAGGAGTGGAGAGAGTAGATGACTAATAAAATGATGCTGACTCTGTGGAGCCCCCCAAACCTGCCCTGTATTCCATTCAGTACCATACTGTGCCCCTCCCAAGAATCGTAGCCTCCTGCTTGTATGAAACTGAAGAAAATACAGAGAATAACAATATATTTGTCGTGGCAGGGAATGCCAGGTTCAGATGGAAAGCCAGGCTTTCCTGGCATTGCTGGACATCCTGGAGATGTGGTGAGTGAGACTCATAATCTGTGATCACTTAACATACTTGCTCCCAACCTTACGTCTTAAGGATCAGCAAGTGACCGAACTACTTGCTAGCAGCATGTAGAGAGATGGGCCTGGATTTGTCCTATTTAACCTGGAGCAGTTACCTCAGACAGCAAGCACAGGAGTGCAGTGTCCCTTGCCCTTGCCTCCCTCATCAGTCAGAAGTGATATAGGCGTCTCCAGAGGCTAGTTCCAATTCTTTGATGTTCCTTTTGCTTTTAATTATTCAGAAACCAGATCTGCTTTTATTTAGAGGGAAGACAGCAGTCTCATAGGTGATTTTAATTTACTTCTCATGCTTAAGAGCCATGAGGATTACAGAGCTCTTTAGCTGGGAAGTCCTGCAGCTCAGCCCCTGCCACCATCCTCTCACTCATGCCAGACAAGCTGTCTGCATCCCCAGCACAGTGAGTTGTATCAAGGGGCTGATCCAGCTTAGAAATAACCTGCCAGAAATATGGCTGTTTAGCTCACCAGTGTTTCCCTGCCTGGTCCGCTGGGTAATCCCAGACACAACGAAGGTGGTTAATGCTGAAAAAGGACAAGCACCCAGGCATGGCTGATTTCAGTGCAGAGAAAGAAAGGCCTGTTGAACTAATCCCCAACTAATTAGATGTTGTATGCCCATTTGCTTCTGATTGTCTGTGAGCTCTATCAAATGTGCTGGGAAATACTTTTAAACATCAAACACTCAGAGGGTCTGAGCTGAAACCAGCTGGCCCTATATGTGGTTTGAGAGAACTGGGGATTGATCATTCTGTACCCGCATTTTGCTGTTGTGCTTTTTGTGAAGCTAGAGAAAGTATATTTTCACAATTTTTCATTTAAAATAATTTATGGTGATTTTTTTTTTTTTTTTTTTTTTTAATCACATTCAGGGTCCAAAGGGGGAGAAGGGTGACCAAGGACCTCAGGTGAGATTGTGTGGATTTCATTCTTTCTGAGAAACCTGTGTGAAACGTACTACTTAGTAAATGGTTTTTCACCTGTAATGTTTTTGAAATAGGGTGAACCAGGGCAGGATGGGAACAGTATTGTGGGACCACCGGGACCACCAGGACCGCCAGGACCAATCATAGCAATACCTGAGGTAAGCATGTTTGTCAAGCATTAAAGTCTCTGTAACCCATCTTACAGTGAAGATGGCACAAGCAGTTAACAAACTGGGAATTCCGCTATTAATGTTCAGGTCGTAAGTCTACTCCTTAAAACAAAAAAAATCTCAGTATGTCTCTATATCAAATGGATTTGTTTTGAAAAGATGAAATAGGAAGGAAAATGGGTGAATAGCTTACATATAAGAATTGCGGGGTCATACTGAGAGCTGCTCACAAATTCTCCAGGTGATTCTGCAGGAGTTGTGAACATCAAATAAAAATCAACAGAGAAATACAAAACTGGAAATGTTTAACAAAGCAAGGCACCTCAGACACAGCAGTATATAAAAGAAAAATATGTTGTTTTCTGACAGGTGTCCACTACACAAACTAAAGCACAGACTGTTGTGGAAGCAATAGCCATATGCATGAAAGGGTAAAATGCTAGAAGCTCATAAAAACTGTCTAATATCATTTAGCTGCCTGTATATTTCCAGTCAGTTTTGCTTTGTGTGCATCAGCTTTTGCAAAAACAATACTAGCTATCAGTAATTAAGGCTACAAATTAGGATGAATCCTATTTCAAACTGACAATAAAAATCTTTTCAGTTGGCTTGATATGACAGTAAGATCTAGAGAAGCTATGAGTGGCTGCACAAAATTCTTCCTGAGAGCTGAAGGTGCCTAAAACAGCCAGGCTCATCCATAGGAATGCATATAACAGCAGTAAGAAGTGATTTGTGATTGCAAGAAGGGAACATGCCTAGATGAGAAATCTGTGTTGGGGGAGATGAACACCAACATTATCATAAAGCTAAGCTGTGCACAACATTTTTTGTTGACTGAAACAACTAGGCTTTCACTTAGGCTTCTGCTACTTATAGCAAATATATCATAAATTGACATCCCATAGGCCACATAACCAGTCCCAAAAGAGCTGGGTTTTTTTCTCCATCCAGAATCTTAGGATTCTGGATGGAGATCCTGTGTACAGTTTTCTGACTTTCAATCACAATTTCCATTTCCAGCTAAACTCTTATTTATGAAATTCACAAAGTGCCTGATCCCAAGCTCAGCAAAGCCTTTGGGATTCTTTCCACTGACTTCAATAAAGTTTGGATTGCACCCAAAAAGAATGAATACTAAGTAAATCCACAATGAAAAGACATTGTAAACCCAGGGCTCCTGGATTTCTGCCACCAGCTGTAGATAAAGCAGAACAATTGCAGCAGCAGAACTCTTTTATTACTGTAATTAATGTAACAGCCCATGTCCTGTTCCCTTTCTGGGTCATATAGAGCTGGAAATACAGTGTTGTGCCACGCCTGGAGTAACGCAGCAGAGAGTTCATGCAGACTGGGAGATGGAGTGCTGCCTGCAGGACTTAAACTGTCTTTTTATTTGACAATTTTCCAGCATTTTTTGTGGCACATGAGGACAAGGAGCAGTTAGCAGCACCTAGTAAAAGTAGCAGGCTTTAGCTGCATGAATCATGATGCCAACATGACCTCAAGGTATAGGAAGTTGACCATACGCTGCCATGCTCAGATGGTAGAGGGCAGGGTAGGGCAGGGGAGGATAGGATATACGATGTGAACAAGCAGGTCTGTCCTCTTTCGTGTCATTCTTCACATCCTAGATTAGAAAAATAGTATTCAGAGACTCATAAAATAGCTGGAAGTGACCTCTGGAGGCCATATGGTCAAACCTGCTATTCAAAGCGGGGGTAGCTTCAAACTTATTAATATAACAAAAATTAGAAGTACAGAGCCTTTTCTGTGGCCTTATTTGTGTTTTTCTCCCCATAGTTAGAAAGGGACGCTTTAACTGTCTATACATTTCTAAAAATGTATGTGTGACTTAGATAATCAATTTGGTATTTGAAATAACCTGTTCCTTAACCACTTTTTTAGCTGCTGCTCAATAATACAGATGGCATTTTTAACTCTACTGGAATTAAAGGACTGCTTGGGCCTCCAGTGAGTATATGCTGCTTTATTAAATCTTCAGATTTGTTCTATCTTCACTGTCTCCTTTTAAGTATCAGCTAGAGCTGAGTTTCCTGTGCTTTAGAATTGTGTTCCTGCTAAATTCAACACTAAGCTTTGTCGAAATACTTCAAGGCAGAACTGAATGCTGCATGAACTAATCGCTTCTACACATTTGTGTGAAAGAAAGGAATTGGCTTAGCTCTGAATCTGAACTATATGCCCAGAATAACAGAAATGTAGAACTGATGCAAAAACTGGAACCAAGATTTACATAGCATTTCTTCCATTTCTTTTTCTAGTCATAAAATGTTAGGATGAGGTACTTTGCTCATTTTTGCTTGAGACTGCAACTAGGAATGCTTGGCTCCTGTATATGAGTTTAGTCTCACAACTATTATAGCTGTGGATGAAAAGCTGAAAATTTCATGAGAGAACAACAGAATGTGAAATTTCAGGTTCTGTTTTGCAGCTAGAAGTATAGCAGCAAAATAATTCAATCAAGTATTTTATATTCTGAATGCTTCTTGGTAACTATTTCAAAGTCCTAGGACTGGATCCAAAGAGAAATCTACCTTTTCCAGGCTTCGGACTTTATTCAAACTTGCCTGGAAATCTACAGTATACTGCACTTTACAAAATTTTGTTCCCCCCAAACAAAGAATTTTACTTCACAGCTAGTTTCATTTGTGGACTGTTGCTTCTGTATTTTATTTTATCTGCTTTCTTTTTTGTGAACACAGTTTTTTCCCTCACATTCAATCCCTGATGAATGTGTGTGCCTGATAGCAGAATTTCACTCTACATAGCCATAGTTTTTAAAAAACTTGTATCTTATTAATACAGTTGTCCCAAAACAAATATTTACTAAATCTGTCAGTGAATTAGGAAGAAGGACATTTGCTCCAATAACAGTTTTTAACCTCTATCTGTTAGGCTAGCTTGCCTCTTTTTCACTTGTCACACAGGATGACATATTATTGTGGTTGCATCCAGTTGTGCTTATGGTAAAACAGCTTTCATGGAAAGTATTTTGATGTGTTTCCTAAAGACCTGATTCTCCTAATACCTGGACATAATAGGATGCCAGGATAGGATGGGCCCTCCTGTGTGAGTTCTGTTATTGTAGGTAGTTGTCATTCAAGCCTCAGATGACAAGATCTCAAAATAACGTAGTCGAGCGGGCTCACGAGCCCAGCAGAAATGCATTGGTTTGTTATAGTTGTTAGAGTTACAGTCCCAACAGAAGGAAGTAGGTTGGCTTGGGTAATACTTATCCAAGGTGATCTGAACTACAACTGAAGTATTTCTCTGCAGATATCACAGGGGAGACAATCCTAAACATGCTCAGTACAAATCCAAATCCATTTTTCTATTCACAGCCTATTACATGCTCTATTTTCTACCCACAGATGATCAGGAGTGAAATGGCAAAGGTGGAAGGGCTACTGTGATCTCTGTGCTGGAATCTGGAAAAGATTCAAAGGAGGCTGAATTATGGTTGCATGCTTTTCATATGTGGAAAATGGCACCTTTCTTCAGCCTTCCCTGGATCTCTGTCTCTTCAGTTTTGGAAACTAAATGCTGATGTCCCAGAAAAAATTAGAAGTGTAGGGCATTGGCTGTATGAAGTTCTTAATACAGTTTCAGATCAGTTAATATTCACGAATTATGCAATACCTGGAAAGTGGATACTCTGTTTTGCAAGCTTGTAATATGTGTTTGTAAGGGGGTGGGTTTTTTGCATTTTGCAGGGGCTAGATGGCAAGCCAGGTCTACCAGGATTTCCTGTAAGTATGTTACGTGGATTTAAGTATTTTTAAATATAGGTTTATATTTTTAAAATTATATTTTACAGAATTTACACAAAGTCTAATACATTTTCCTATGGGAGACTGTAGGTCTTTATGGAATCAACAGCTGTGGTAGAAGTTAACTTTGCCAGAAATGAATTATACTGTGATTATGCACATCGCATATTTCTGCTTATGTCAGAATCAGTTCTGTAGTTTAAATCTAAATGTAACTGATTCTGATGAAAAATTGCTACCTGAGGAAAAGACCTATGCCATTTAGGAGAAACAAATGGAACAAATGGACTTCTAAAAGTTATCTTCATATGTATATGTAATTGTATTATTCTTTAGGGGGTACTGTATAGCCCTACAAGACGTATACATTTTATTTTATTCTTTAGGAAACATGTATTGTTTTTTATAATAACATACCGGCGCTGCCATGGAAGCATCGTGGAGCCATAGTATCAAAAGGTGCCTTATACAAGGGTATCTACCTGTTGTGCTCAGACTGCCACATGATATAAATAGTGTTATCTGGCTTGTGACTTTGCATAGTATTGTTTATACTCTTATAGTTGTATTCTATATAATCTGATAGAATTATTTTCTCTTGTTATTATTGTTTTACAGTTCAGATGCAGGCATATAGTCTCAGGATCCTTTGTCTATTGCCTGAGAATAACTAAGGAGAAAACTAGGAAAGCTGACAAATTGTATAGACAAAATGCTGGCAAATTGCCCAAAATTCTACAGAAGGTTGTTTACTAAGTCCTGGGTATTGTGAATTGCATAGGAAGCCAAAGAAAGGGGAAGAAAACTGCTTAAAAATACTTTTCATTTGAAGAACATCTGATAATGTTTAGAAAGTGATATAATGAATTATTAGTCTTTCTATCATTTACAGAACTTCCACAGACAGGAAAATAGCATTTTTGTTCTTACCTCAGGTCTGTATATCTTCACTAGTGCAGAAAAATCATTTAGACTTGAATTTAGTTCTTGGTGGGTAAAAAAATGCTTCTGATTGTAAAAATAAAATGTGATCTGAGTGGAATGCTTTCACCACAGAACAGATACAGAAATTATCTTATTTTCAAATATATTAATATAATCTCTATTTCAGATACAAATATTTTTTTTAAGTACTGTTAGAAATATAGATTCAGAAATCCTATTGAAAATCAGTCTGGCTGAATGATCGTGGAGGGAGAAAGAATAGAATAGGGAGGAAATAGAGAATTTTAGGCTGAATTTCCACTCTTATTAATGTTTGCATATTTCTCTTTGTGAATGTGTGTATCTTCCACACTGTGATAAACATCAGGTGCTTTTTGTTCTTTTTAACAGGTTCTCCCTATGTTAGTTTTAGGGAATATTATGATTCAGACAGCAATTTAATCTTGAAAGAGTTCCTAGATTGCAACCAGAGTGATTCAAGTTCAGGTTTCCCAGTTATTTAAAAATTACCTTTAGTAAAATGGCCTAGCTCCATATTCTTAGCAGATCTCACCATGGATTTTCGCACTTGTTTTTGCTTAGGGCCCTCGGGGACCAAAGGGTGATACTGGTTTGCCTGGATTACAAGGACCCAAGGGACAACAGGTGGGAAAAACCACACAGGGAAAAGTACATGCTACAAAACGTGCTAGAGGACAAATACTTAATGACATTAGAAGTTTAATTATTCTAATTTTACTAGGGACTGGGATGTTAAAAAGATCATGTGAAAAATTTACTAAGTGGAAACTGAAGGAGTTCTAAAAAAATAATACTGAGAGATATTGTTCCTGCCTCAGTGTGAAACTTCTGCAGTGCAGTATGCACTTATCAGAATAAGTGCATAAACATTAACTTGTGACCTCTTCTTGTAACGTAATTGTCTGTGCTGACACCCTGGGATCCTAATCAAAAGACCAAATAAAAAAGGCTTAATCTTTTCCTCCTCCTTTGGCACAGGGGGCTTTGCCTACAGAGTGAAGACTGCAGTTTTCCCTTCCTTGGAAAGCTTTCTCCTTGGGATTCTATCTCTTATTTCTACACAACAGTGTTTATTTTGCAACACTACTGAGAGGTTACTGGGGACTGACTCTGCTAGTTTGTAAATATTGCAGCCAGTGTTCTGCTTTTCTTCCTCTTCTCATCCACCTGCAGGAAGCAGGGGAGAGGAACATCTAAGTTATTACAATCTTGAGGATTACAAAAATGAAAATATAAACACTTTCTGCTATTTCTTTGTAAGCAGCTGACCTCACTTACTCACAAGTAATAGGAAGACTTGGAAATGGTTAATTATGGTTTGAAATGGGTTTGTAGATGAACAGTATCTTCATTACACGGAAGGGAACATCATTACTCAAAAGGAAATATCTCAGGCCACAAATACCAGTCCCCTTTTGTCATAAGGATTGCTATTCTTTTACTGAGCCCATGAAGCGATCAACTCAACCTCAAAACCAGTGGGGTAGCTTTGGCTTGGGTTGTGGTGGTTTTTTTTGGTTGGTTGTTTGTGTTTGTTTGTTTGTTTGTTTGTGTTTGTTTTTTGTTTTTTTGTTTTGGTTTGGTTTATTTTGTTTTTGTTTGACTTCTGCTGTCCACACTGGAAGGAACTCAAAACTTTGAAGCCATTATATTTTGAAGCTACCAATGGCATAGTGATGTTTCTGAGGCTGTTTCTGTGGCATGAACACTAGGTTATGCTCAAGAGTGACAAAGCTGGCAACCACAATGAAGATGCACAGACACCTAGGAGCATTTTACTTCAAGGATCAAAGGATGCTTCTGTTGCAACCTTGGGTCCATAAAATCTCATACAAGACGAAGTCAGTGAAGCCAAGCCTTAGGGAGACTCCAGAGTGTCCAAAGTATTCTCAGGCAGATTCCAAAGACTCCAAATATTTAAGAATCTGCAAGAGGAACTGAGTTATAGTGCTTCCTGTTCAGTGGAAGTGCTATAACCTGGACTGTCATTTTAATCAGCAATGCAATCGTTAGTTTCAAGCCAGATTTCTTCCACTAGAGATCTTGGGAAATCTATCGTACCAAGCTGCCTGAGCTAGGAGGAGGAAAGTTGCAGCTGAAAGATCCAGAGTGGGAACCCTGCGCTCGCACTGGGGGATGATAATTCATGGTTGTGCCATTGTTCAATGGAATTAGCCCTTCCTGACCAGTGTCTAAGCTGATGGTACACAAGAATACACCAATAGCTTGTCTGCCTTTGACAGAGGTGTCTTGTGAACACAGCATGTTTGACACAGTTACTCTATTGAGACCAATAAGAAGTCTTTAAAAAAAAAAAAAAAGAAAAAAAAAGAAAAAGAAGTAGTTATTCATGTCAGGGAGATTTACAGGAAGAGGATATGAGGATATTTTTAGTGTATTTTATCGTATTTTAAGAAAGATCAGCCTTTTTCTCCCTCAGAGTCAAGCTTTACTCACATCAATATCACTTCACGTTTCATATCACAGCATGACTAATCTGTCATGCTGCAAACAGCAGTGATGCTGCTTTGACTTCTGATTCATTGAGAAATTATTTGTAAATGCTATGAAACTAATTTGATAATTGCAGGGTGAAAAGGGAGAACCGGGAGCTATCATATCTGCTGATGGATCTTTAACTGAATTATTAGGAAGAAAGGGAGAGAAGGTAGGCTACTACTGTGCTGTGTTACCCCAGAATGTTTGGTGGCCTTGTTATCAGCCACCTTTGCTAGGTGCTGCAGGAGTTCTCCTTGTCATTGTTCTATGTGTGTCTGTCCTCAACAGGGTGAAGCTGGAGTGGTGGGCCCAGTGGGACCAATGGTAAGATATTTCCAAAGATGAGTGAATTATTTTTTCTGTTTTCTTTGGTTTTACAGATAATAATAAA
Organism: Pampusana beccarii; assembly: GCA_013399365.1. Taxonomy (NCBI): domain Eukaryota; kingdom Metazoa; phylum Chordata; class Aves; order Columbiformes; family Columbidae; genus Pampusana; species Pampusana beccarii. Next base: position 238,384 of record VWYH01007076.1, read on the forward strand.
TGTAAAGGCAGCTTGTTTTAGCTTTTCATTCCTTCTGAGTAGGGATGATAAGGAGTACCCATGCTTCAGGATGATCAATGTCCTTCGGAAATAATGTGATTGTTACATGTGTGGTGCTGTAAACTACTGACTTGATTCAGAATTTAAATACAAATGTATCCATTACTATCTAAGCAGACAGAAAAACATCATCAGAGTGAGAAACATATAACTTATGATTCTGAGTGAGTTGGGTTTGTTTAGCCCTGAAGATAAAAGACTGGAAAGAGCTCTAATTGCTCCCTGCTGCTGCCTGAAAGGGAACTATAGTACAGGCAAAGTCAGGTCCTTCTCAGAGGTACACAGGAAAAAGCCAAGTGGCAATGATCCCAAGTTCCAGAAGCGGAAATTCCAATTAGATATAAAGAAAAAAAAATCACGGTAAAAGTGGTTAAACACACACACAGGTGCTCAGAGAGATGGTGGATTGTGGAACAAGGCACTGAGCAGCATGACCTAACTTGGAAGTTTGTCTTGCTTTGAGCAAGATGCACTAGATAATCTCTAAAGGTCCTTTCCAATCTAAATTATTCTCTATTTCTGCGATTTACATTAAAACAACTGACTACATCAGGTTCGATTTCTGTCAGTGCAACTGCCTTGGATTCTGAGGAAGCTACAAATCAAGCACTAGAGTCAGACCATTTATCAAAATCAAGATTTAGAGGCCTTCTTTCAGGTACTTGGCCTAATATTTTTGACTGGACATAGAATATTGTATGAAAGCACAAAAAGTTAGTTGTAAAATAAGAAGAGTTGTCCAGACTCAGTAGTGTTAGAGCAGGAATTAATTTCTTCTAGTCTAGTATTCCAAACCTCAAAGATATTCAGTGGTTTTTTTACTTGTGCTTTTGATGTGGCCAGGTCTCCATTGTGCCTGAGTGAATGACCATAGGTGGTGTCATTTCTGCATACCAAGGTGTGCAGGAGATTTTGCCATCAGTTTCTGTGACTTTAAAAGGAGCTAACTGGGTGTGCTGAGTGACTACTTCCTCGTGTATTAGAATACCTTGAGGGGGGCTACCTTAACATGTCAGAAGGGGAGTTCCTTTTCTCCTCCTTGTACAACTTCAAGATGAGTCCTTTCACCTCGACAGAGAAACATAGAGTGGAAGTGAACTTCAGAGATCGTCTAGTCCACACCACTGCCCAAAGCAGGTCTATTCAGCTCAGGCACTTGGCCAGTTGAGTCTTCAACATCTCTTAGGACAGAGATTCCACAGCCTCTCAGGGCAGCACATTCCAGTATTTGACAATCTTCAGGGTAAAAAAAGCTTTTCCTTATATTTATTTGGAATTTCTCATGCTCTAGCTAATGTTCATTGCCTCTCATAGTGCACCCTTCAGGACATGTCCTTTTTCTATTAGGCCAAAACTCTGTTTACACCTCCTTTGTACTGCCATGAGATGCTTCATGCAGTTCGGCATGCAGACGAGCCTATTCAGAGGACGTTCTTGTGAGCACTGGTGTGAATGATTGTGCTGCAGAAGAACTTGGCACACAGAGCCTGTCTCAAGACTTCGCTCAGCCAGCTTCTCTTCTTAGTGCAGAACTCTAGTTTGATCATTGCTGCTAATGAGGATGTTCCATTTTGGTATTGTCCCGTAGAAAAAATCTGTTTCTAGTCAGTGGGAGTCCTGTGCAGGAAAAATATGCAGACCTCACAGTGGTGAGCCGCAGCCCCTGCGGCATAACTTAACAAGTTTTCATTACAAAGGTTTTGTTCCACTTTGCACAAGGTAAGCTTTCCCAAGAGCAGCTTTGAGGTAGCTAGGAACTGTGGCAGTTGTTCTGCGCTGTTAGAGCACAATGAACTCATACACAAGTTTCCAGGTTTTTAAAAAATTCCCTACTCATTGCTCCCCTCCTTTCTGAGACTTTAGCTGGATAGAAGAGAGGATCACAGGAGCGTAGAACACAAGGAGCTACAGTGAAATAGTGGCTTGACAGATGGGCTAGGGATGGTCAGGAATCTAGTACTGTTACTAGTAAAAGCAGAAGAGACAAACTGAAGCCAGCCTCCTGGCACAGAGGAAAATAGAATCTTCTACTTGCTCAATCATACTGTTTACTGTCAGTGAAGCACACTGCTGCACATTACTGAATAGAAGCCTTAGTAAGACCCACAATGTCAGTCTGCCCAAATCAATTCTCTGCTGTTGTAAATGAAATCTCCTTTTCTGGCAAGCAGTCTCCCACGGCTTCCTTACTTCCTTATTTCACTTCTAGCTGTGACTGACGGCTTCCGTCTCAGGGAGTTGCTAACATCTCTCAGGGGAGGGCTGGCACTTAGAGGAAAAACTAAAGGTGGCTCCAGCTCTCACATTGTTGATGTTTATTTAAAGTCCCAGTTAAAGCATGAGATCCAGACACTTCTCTTTATTTAAACAAATAAAAAAGTCTATTTCTGATCACCTTCACTGCTGAGTAAAACTCAGATTTGCATATTCTTTACAGGCTCAAATACCAGAAAGTGAAATAGAAGAATACTTCACAACATTTTGGATTTTTTTTTCAAACCCCGTTATTTGATACAGTAGCACAAAGGGGGTGATGAATCGTTTTGAAATCTTAGGTGCATAATATTGAAGTTCACACCTGCCAGAGTCCACCAGTAATCTATTGCCTGTTTAGACACAAGCAACAGCTTTGATCATATGAGAAGAAATTACCTTCAAACATGAAATGAAATAGGAGTTTAATAAAGATCCTACCATCTTTGAACAGTTTCAGCTGCCATTAGTCATCTTTAAACTCTGATTACAATGGTGATCATTATCATCTGATTACAACGGAATCAATATGTCCACATTCTGAATTTCACCTCTAATCCAGTCTTCAGTTTTGACATGATAAAAATTACAACAATTAATCCCTGAATTTCAGCTTGATGCTAGGATAAATCATCTCATCATCATCAGATAAATTTTCCATGAAAGTACGTCACTATTCAATGAAATTATATTACATGAAGGCAAGGACAAAACCTTGCCAGTTTCAAAGAAAAAAGGTTTTGTTAATGGAAAATTCTATCAATATGGCACTAGCTTAATTCATAAAATGGATTGGTAATAGACTGGTATTTGAATCCAGAGGAAATTACCATGTCAACATTCTGCTGATCAGATGAGATGCAAAACTCCGAGTTTGCAAGCCATCCAAGTATAAACATAAGGTTATTTCTTGCAACCTTTCCAGCTCTTCACTTGCCTGTGCTCCCTCTGTGCCTTGAACTGAGAGATAACACGGCAACAGCACTGGAGTGTAAATAAGGAAACTCAGTTCTGCCACAGGCTTGCTTCCTTCTTAGCCTCCACTTTCCTTAATAATCAAGAGCAAGTGAGGAGGAAGATAGGGACTTCCTTTTGGTTTTTGATTGTTAGCTAGTTATCCTTTGAAGTAGCAGTCACAACATGGATTTTTCGGGCTGATAGCTGAAACAGAACAGATCCTACTTTACACAAGAGTAGCTGACAGTAGCCACAAGTGTTTGTTACGGTTGAAGTGATGTGCTGAAAGTGTGGTAAGCAGTGCAACAGTCAACGTCTTTCTTCCATCAGCATAGTTCTGTGATAACCACCATATTGCATGTAGCAATAGAAAGTCTGTTACAATAATTGCACTGAAAGTACTGTGATTTCTCACAATTAAACACATCAGTTGTGACCTCTAAGTGGTATCTGCATGGGATCTATAGACAGAGATTATGTAACCAGTAAGGCAAGCAGGGGTATCTCTTAGCATTTCACCAGACAGAAAAAAAGGAAATGAAACCGGAAAGGCTGATACATATGCAAAGAGATTGCCTAGACCCTGTATTTTGTTGAGTTTCAGGGAGCTGACAGCAGGTGAAAGTTTGTGGTATCCTCAGGTTTGCTGCTTTTTGTTGATCACTTGCTGGCTGCCTAGAGGTTGCATGCTTGCAAACGCCCAATGGTAGATCATCCCTAGTCCTGGACCACTTTTCCCAGGCAGCCTGCTTGCCCTTTCTTTTCACAATCACTCATGTCACTTTGTGAGTCCTGATGGGTCAGCTACTCTTGCGTAAAGTAGGATCTGTTCTGTTTCAGCTATCAGCCCCATAAATCCATATACCCAGGCTGGCAATAGGCATGTAGAAGCCTGACAGTATGCAAATTCTCAAGCTGATTTCTTCATAGGGCCTGATTCAGAAATTATTAGAAAAGCAAAGCAAACAAAAAGGAGATGCCCAAAGCATACACCTCTAAATGCCGTTTTCTACTGATTAATAAATTTCATTTTCCTTTGATACATAGTGACTCAGTTTTGAATTGCACGCCATACAGATGGGTGAGAATTCAAATTTAATTTCATATAACCAGTCTTTTCCAAGCCAGAGCTGACTATTGTATGCAGGCCTCAGCTTCTGAGATCATTCCACAGAGCAAGTTGAAAGGACATTTTATGCATTCTCTGTACACAATCACAGGTTGATTTTTAACACAAATATAAAACTATGTCTATTTGTCTAAATAACCTAGTACATCCCAAAGATATGTTCCATAAAGTCTCCATAATCACATTTTATTTTCTGTCCAGGGACCAATAGGACCTACTGGACCTAAGGGAGAACTCGGTTTCCCAGGACGCCCGGTATGTATCACGCTCTCAAGTGGAATAAAGATAGAGGAGCTTGCTTCTGGCACATACTACACTATTTCTACTTATTTCAGGGCCGTCCAGGACTGAATGGACTGAGAGGTGTGAAAGGTGATAAAGGCGAGTCATTTAATGTAAGTTATTACATATAACAATTAGTTAAAAAAAAATCCTGTTAAAATTCTAAGTCAGATATGATTTATGTTAATTCCTTTAAAATAATTACAGGACTAAAAACCTGAAATTATTTATAAATAATTATATGTTTCTGCTACTTTTTCTATCTGTTAATAATAATTGAAAAGTCAACTTCTGGGTCAATCTGGACAGTTCTTGCAAACATACATAGTTGTATCAGCTCCCAAGTATAACAGTTGTATGTGTGATTCTCTGTTAGCACAGCTAGTTCAAATAGCAAATTATCTAGGATTTCCGATTCTTTCTATATATCAAAGACTTCCTGATCCAGGCCATCAGTATGAGCCCTCATGGTGGGAAGATACACCCATAGGCTCTTAGCTATCTAGCACAGGTACAAACAGCATGTGACTACATCAGAATGAAGAGGCAACTACTCTGCTAACAAGGAGATACTGGCTAAAACCTACTAACTGCTTTAGTTACCATGTACATGTATCCAGAAGAATGACCACCCCGTAGATGATAGCATATCCATGCCCACCTACAACCTGTAATTATGGAATGGCAAGTAATTAACCAAGCTCTTGGCACTACAAGTCTGTTCTTATGAAAAAACTTCATACAAGTGGTCTAGGTGTCCTGCTTCGGCAGGGGGATTGGACTAGATGATCTTTCGAGGTCCCTTCCAATCCCTAGCATTCTGTGATTCTGTGTGATTCTGTGATTCTGTGATTATGGCAAACATGAAGACTGGACTACACAACAATAAACACTGCTGAGCATAAGCAATATGTTTCACAATGGTAATTTGTATGATTGTTCTGATGTCATGGGTCAATCTGTGCTAGAAAAATTGATACCCATACCACAACAGCAGCTAATAATATTTCATTCGCATCAGAGATAATGCTGGGGCGGAGGGGAAGGGTATTTTACTGTTTTAGCATAGAAATCATAAGGTAGGGATCAGTTAGGCATCAGAAGAGGTGATCTAGTCAATATCACTCTATTTCAGCAAGAAGTTTTTGTAAACTAAATCTGTTGTATGAGCCCTCTGGTTCTACTTTGTTTAGAAGAAAAAATATATATGGTACACAATCTGCAAAACACAAATATGGTGTCTACCTGCACAGTAAATACGATATTTCGTTATTCGACTAACAGTATCTCAGTAACTTCACAGAAAGAAAAGACCAAGTACTAAAGCTTGCTTACACCTCTAGAGAGAGGTTTAAATAGAAATTTAGTTAATGAACTAAGAAGAAAATGACAGAAATTATGACTAACCACCAGCAGAAGATATTAAAGTGGGTTTTTCCATTCCTCTATATCTTCAAATAGTGCCAAAGTCCATTTTCTGGACTGTCTGCCTTAACCAAACAAAAGCTATCAAAACAAGTGTAACTAGATTAAGTACATCAGTCTGGGACATTTAACCAAACAAGCAAACAAAACAGGCTACGTGTTCTAATATTCCTTCCTGGAATGTTTAGGGAAGATAAAAATCTAATGGATCTCTAATTATTGATGAAATGACGTGTGTCACCTCATAGAAAGTTTCACTGATGTGGAGTGAAAGATGGATATGGCATAGTGCCAGGTTTTTAAATGACAGAGTAAAGATTTGGCGTATTTTTTTGGTAAATGATAGTCACATCTCCAGTCTAGCAGGGCTCCTTGAAGGTGCTAATTAGGGCGTAGTTATCTGACTAGCACTTGGAAATACATGAATCTCAGCAGTCTTGAGAATCCCAGACCAACCTCAGATACCTAATTTCCCTTGGATGAGAGATCCACTGCCTTTAATTTAGTTTTAATTTTCAGTGCTTTGAGATCTCTGGTTTGGGGTTTTTTTCCTCCCCCTTTAGACTATTTTGTTCTCCATACAGTACTTTAGGTAAAATTTTAAAGTTCACTTTGGTCCCCATAACTGAATACTCAGTCTCCCCTGAAGCCATTTAACACAAAACTTCTTGGTTAAATGGGGCCCTCTAAGCCCCTTGACTTTCTTTCTGTAGGTTCAATTGTATTGCATATTAAAAGATCTGTCTATTTTATTTCTTTCACTTTATCTTACCAGGGCCTTCCTGGCTTGCCTGGACCCCCAGGGCCTCCTGGACCTCCAGGACGTATAGTTTATATCAAAGGAGTAAGTATAACTGGGGATCAGTTGCTGGTCTATGTCTATGGAAGAAATGTGCTACTCCAGATACAGTTTGCAGAGGGAAACAGAAAAACTTATTTCAGGCAACACAGTTTACAGGGAGTGACCTTGCTTGTGTGCACAGGAAAAAAATCTCGTAACTGGAGCCACTGTCATCTAAGAGTTTTGTGTTCCCCCCACTCAGAACGGGACCCTCTGACAGATTTGTGAGAGCTCCCAGGCAGCAAACTGGGCTCTCTGCTCAGGAGGTTCTGATTTTCGTTTCCAGCTTTTGTCCTGTCATGTCTATTAGATCTATTTGGTGTGTTATCTGCTGTATTATACCTCCATTCATTAAAATAATTTCCCTTCCTGTTTTCAATAGACAGTTTTCCCAGTCTCTCCTAGACCTCATTGTAAAATGCCAGTAAGTCACACACAGAATCTGCTCTTAGCAAAATGCATGGCCATGATAGTCCATAACCAAAGTAGCTGTATATGTAACCATGGTAGCTTTGCAGCTTTTCTCAACCTACCTTCTGCTTTGCACCGAAGATGTATTTTACCTAGTCTTCACGCTAACAGATTTTCAACTGCTTGGATACCCAAAATTAGCCACGTATAAAATATATAACAGAACTAGAAACACTAGAACCTTTTGCTTAAAGCACTTTGACTACTTGTTTGTCCTAACACTTTTAATGTCTTTCAAATTCTTCAAGAATTGCTTTGGGAGCTGAATGCTTATACATATATGTACACACATTTTTTCAGATGTATATCTAAATACTGTCTCCATGTTGTTATGTGTTTAACTGTTTTCAATTTCCCTGACCGAAATAAGACCTGTTATGTATTTCAGTGTGGCATAAAAGATGTATCAGAAAAGAAAGATCATGTTCTTTCTTTGACCCTCAAATGCAGTCTATTAATGCACAAACATTTATTATCTCAAAAATGGCAGCAGGTAAAGCTCTGGCCCTGCTTTCCAAGGGGAACGGCAAAATCCCCATTACCTTCAAAGGACCTGCAAATTCACACATAGTGTCGAAAGAAAGGAGATGGAGTTTATATTTTCAGAACATCCTGATGCAATTTTTGTTTAATGAATCATGGAAATTATATCCTACAATGAACTGCGAATAGAGTTCAGTCCTGGAAGAGCTTTCCTAGGGCATTATTGTACTATTAAGCCATGAGTGAGTTATTATACTTGGAAAGGATTCTGTCTTTGAGAGCCACAGTCCTCTCCTGAATATTGCGGTGTGCAGTATGGCTGTTCTACTTTTCTGTTAGACAGTATAGCTCCAAATAGTATTGTACCCTCTCCTCCAATTTCCATTCCAGTTCTTTTTCGCTTACTATAGAAAAACAGCTCTTGATTTACACTATACTAGATGCATTGATTCTCATAATTTTACCCTTACACTGAAGAAAGATGTATCCCAGCTTATGGATCTTTCTGTTAATTAATTTGACATTTCTACAGTTTTGGCCTTCCACCAGGCACCATCTTTTTACCTATTTTAATTCTTCCCTTAAATCTTCCCATTCCCACCATATAACATTCTTGTATGTTAATCACATATGTCCATATTCACATATGAATTAGTTACCCTCGCTTCCGAAACCTGGCTGGACAAGGCCCTGAGCAACCTGATGTAGTTGATCCTGCTTTGGGCCAAACAATCTCCACAGATGCCTTCCAACCTCAACTCTCCTATGACACAAGCCTGTTTTAGCTGAATTTCAGATAATAATAAATAGTCCCTTTTTGAGAGGTTACAATCAGTGAATAATAGCAGTAACATTTATGTGCATGAGTTATAGAAATCTGTACTTATAAACATCTGGGCATGCTAGATAGATTTGTCCTGCATTTGTGAATAATCTCCTAAATCTACGTGAGCTTATAGGTAACAAGTCTGCTGTACATGTCTACATAAATGAATATTGATAATGAACTACAGACTGAACTCATGTGAACTGAACTTCTGAAGTTAATGGAACTATCCATGTGAGTAAGAATTCTAAGAGCTAATTATACAGGATTAGCCAGACGCAGCACCTTCAGGGTTTTCTTCATACGCTTGCTTAGATCCATATAAATAGTACTAGCTAGTACTAAAATCTGTCCATTTCCAAGCACTGTGCCACATTTTAGTTCCTGCACTGTCCCTATTTTGAAGACAGGCAGTAGAGGTAAGGAGCACACCGCACTGTTACGGGTGGCTGTTGTCAGAACAGGATAGACTAGAACAGCTTCTGCCTCCCAGTTGTGGTTTCAAGCATGTGGAGCACAGGTCAGTATCAGACAGTAGGTATAGCCGTGGTCTGGTGAAAAATTTATAAATACAGTCTGTTATCTTACAGTCAATATAAAATCCTGCTTTCAAGTACAGATGTAAATTCAGAATTGTTCTCAGAGAATGAGTTTTCTGATGCTTCACTGGCATGAATGAGAGCAGGATTTGACAATGCCTCCAAAATGCATGTTGTTACCTACTTGCTGAAAGCATGTTGCATGTTAAAGAAAGCACAATCTGAAAAAAAAGCTTGATCAGCTAATACTCAGACCTTGTCAAACTGGAGATAGTCTCAGAGTGTTGCTATATTTACCGTGATAGCATGCAAATTTTCCAGGCTTTTCAGTCCCAACAAGTATTGCACTGCCATTGGTCCATGCATATGGATAACTTTTAATAGATTTCTTTGTCTGTAGGTGAGCACTCCTTACCCTGGAAATGAAGGCACTCTTAGCGTCCATGGTGAGTAATTCTTCTCTTGTCCCTTAGTTTAAATAAGCTTTTTTTGTTACTTTTGTTTGTTTGGTTTGTTGTTTTTCTTAGTTAAACTATTTTTATTTTTCTTGGCTATTGCATAACTGGGTTTATGGGGCACAAAAAAACCCCCAAAACAGTGATCTTGCTTCTTTTTTCTTGTGAAACTGTAAGATGATATCTTGTTTCAGTCTCAACATGTAAGCCAAAGAACAAATCAGCTTAGGCCTGCACATTGAAGACTAAGATTTATAAATTGAGCAGTACAACACAGCTTTTGCAAGTTCTAATCTTAGAAGTCTACTGGAGACAGTAGAAGATGTGGTATCAAGTGCAGAGGTATAACTCGAGAAGTGTTTCTATGCTTGCCCTAGTGAAATTCACAAAAGCAGTGGAAACAGGTTTGTTCAGAGGGTCTTAGGCTAGGTGGTTTGGGAAGAGAGACCGAAAGTTTGACTTGTAAGAGAGATTGCCTTGCGCATGTTGGGGTTGATAAAAAAGGACAATCAGACAGACATTCAAGCTTACACGGGCTGGAGCCACATGTCCCACATGTATGGAAAACCCTGCTCTCACATTTGGTGGTTTGGTTGTCACTGCTATAGTCTCTGCTGTTTGGAAGTTCTCATGAATTTGTACTGCCTTCATTGCAGGTGCTAAAGCAAGCAGAGGTTCCTGGGGGCTTCACAGTTCAGCAGACTTAAAAGGAGAAAAGGGAGACAGAGGTGCTCCAGGACCACCAGGTACACTAAATCTGGCATGTCATTGACACCATGTAAAGGAATACACATTTAACTTAAAAAGCAATTCAACTAAGTACTTTGATACTTACCCCTGCGGCCTTACCTGCCTGAAGACTTATACCTAGGTTCCTTGCCAAACCGACACACAGAATAACAAAGCCATGTTCGTGATTTTGCTGGTGATTATAGACATGCAAAGTGCTGTTAGTCTGTTTCAGCAACATCTGAAAACAAACTGAAATGAAAATGTCTGATCTGCCAGCAGAAGCTACACAACAAAGAGTGTTTCCCCCTGGCTAATGTTAAGATCTCTAAAGGTCCTGCCAAATATTGCCTACCAGCCCTGCACTAAAGTGTCTGCAGAAGAGGGTTGAACTAGATTTGCACATTGAGAAGCCAAGTCAGGCAAACTTCTCCAGCTGTGTATACTAGTGTGTACACATGCGCAGGCACATCACAAGAAGAGTCAGAGACCACGAATGCATTGCAAAGAGCAAGTTTTATTTTAGTTACCTCTCTACCAGGGGATCTCCGAAGTGGCACCTAAGCTCCCATGCAGACATGACACAAGTGGGGACACAGGCGCTGGTAAGTTCAGCCCTATTAAGAAGATCACTGGGCCTGCTGAGCTCGCCTGTATTTCAAGGCTTCAGGCAGGCGCAGCCTCCCGCTCTTTCTCACAACAAAGCAGGAACCTCAGACATAGTGATAAGGTGCCTAGAGTTTCTCACAGGCCTGTGTTATCTAACACAGAGGTTCTACTCATCAAGCATACAAGGTCAGTAAAACAATTAGTGTGATGTATGTGCTTTTTCTACAGACAGGTGCAAGTCACTTTGAGCATATTTACATTTAACTAACCTCCTCACCAATCTTGGGCTATATTCCCATACAACTAGTAAACTAAACAGACCCAGAACACACAGGACAATCACTTGTCCTGAAGTTTAACTGTTCTCATGTTTTGTGGCCTGGATTCGGTCCTACAAGTAACACCTTCACAGAGAACAGGATGGTCTGGGGCATAGTTTAAGCCATGGATTAGTGCAATAGGCCGTATGGATAAGTCTCTCATGCATCTGGAGTCAGGAGGACAGTTTAGCTCTATGGATGGAAGCTGTGCCACTTTACCTTAGGCTTGAGGAAGTGGTTTGCAGTTCCGGAACTACAGTTTACCTACCAGTGCAGGTAGACCCTATTGGTTCCCTGCCACAGATTTTTGTCTTCTACTTTGTGTGATGACCCCCCTCTTCCTCACGTACTTTGCCCAGGCCTGGTCTGCTTCCTGGTCATCCCAGAAAGACCTCAGACATTGCGAAGTGAAGAGATTAATACTAAGCAACATCTGAGTAGGACACCTGCCATTTCATTCCACATGTTTATTCCCCATCCCCTCACATGGATCAAGCAAATCACTGCAGCAAGCTGTAATTGGAAGGGTTGGAATACAATCAAAATAGCTGCCATAGTGGGAACAAATTTCTGTCCCAGAGCACAGGTGCATAAAATGTCTACTTGACTTAATTCTATCTGAGACAGTGTATTGAGATCTGAGTCCTATGGCTGGCATAGGTTTGAACCCAATGATCTCAAAAATGAATCAGTATACATTTGAAGAAAATGCACTGAGCTGTTATGAGCAGCTGTAAAAGTTGTTTGGTTTTTTTTCCAAGTGTATACCAAACAGATAATATTTGAAGGCTTTTTAGACTTTTTGTGCTGGCTTGACAGCTTTGGCTGACCACCATTGGCAGACAACACAACGCAGGTGGTATAACCATTGGTACTGGTACTGGTTTTGTTGCAGAAAAATGTCAAGGAACAATTCTATGTTTAGCAGCACAGCAGTAACACTTTTTCTTTCTCTTATCAGTTATGGTATTTATTGTCCTTGCATTAAAGATAACACAACCAGTGATCAGTCATCCCACTGCTGGCAAAGCATATGGAAAGTTTTTCATTATAATACCTTGGTTTCCATCAAAGGCGTTAATCTGGATGCTTCTCTTTCACCCCCTGCACAGATGCCATTTCTTCAGAACAGAAAACAGGGAAATTTTCATCTTTGAGACTTCTTCGCTTTCAAATTTGTCTGAAATTCACAATCAGATTCAGAAGTTATTAAGGTGGAGAAGTGACAGAAAAGACAGGGCATGTAAGCCTTGCTTTGTTAGGAAACCAAACTAAAAATAGCTATTAGATTTAAAGGTTAATGTTATTATTGTAAATAATTTTCCTTTGAATTCCCAAACCAGTAATATCCAAAGCAGTGCTTTTAAAAAGAAAATTACAGATAATTATTGTACTTTATCATATTTTCTTCATTTTTCAGGTCCACCTCTGCCTCCATCATATTTCAGCCACTTTATTAATAGCATAAAGGTAATTATATCCCATTTGTGTTTGAGTTCTGTTAAGCTTTTTTTAAAGTGTACTTTACTATAAATTAAGCATAAAACAGTATAGCATGGTGAAATATACAAAACAGATAAGAACATCAGCAATTACAAATGATATTAATTTCTTAAACTGCAGCTGCATAGACAAGTTTATTAAAAGTATAGAGATAGCAGATGTCAGTATCATATAAAGATTACTTCTGAAAAAACTTTATTACTGAGGCCTTTTACCTTTCCAGTATTAAAGTGAGTCATAATTCACTGTTACCTAACACAAGTTGGTAAATCATCTGCCATAAATTAATGCTTTTGTTTCCATACCAGCTCAGGTAAGAGACATCCATTACCTAAAGGGCTTCTAGAAAAATTTAGCAACAATTAACACATGGGGAGAGGGGGAATTCACTTCTGTGTAACACTATTTGTCGTTTAAACACACTGAATAAAATAAGTTAAAGTGATGGAAACTACTTTTCCTGGAATCTCTTACAAGAAAGTATGCTCATTCATCAATGTGTTTGGTCTCTGTCCCATTATTCTACTGCCTGCTTCAAGTGACAAAAATGAATATGAATGCAATATTATTTCAAATGTTTCTAAGTGGACAAGGCTTTTCATTAGTAGAAGACCTAAAACCAAAATGAATCATGTTATAAATTAATGATGCTACCAAAAGCAGTTTACTGTTAGTTTCCTTAAAGGACTCTTAGTGCCCTCTAGTTTTCAGACTTTTTTTCTGCTTGGCTGAGTGCACCTAAGTCATTCCTACAGCATAAAATGCCCCATGCATGCATAGCAGAGCTGATACAGCTTCTTTGATTGTATAGAGTAGCATCTGTAGCTTTATAGCTTTAGCTACTCATTTTTCGTCTAGTCTTTCATCACTGCAAAATGGCATACCATACTTCGTAGTCCTGTTTACTGTGAAACTAAAAAGGACAGTCATAGGAGGAGCTATACATAGCCATCTCTACTGGCTTTCTGCAGCTACCTGCCATTGTTGTTTTGTCCTTTGTCTCTTCTATTCACAGATTTATTTCTTAGAAAGGTGAAACAAAGTAGACCAAAAAAAAAAAAAAAAAANAAAAAAAGCTGAAGGAAAAAACCAGCAGACAAAAGGAAATAATGTGAGGAGGAATTTGCAATTGCTCTGGCTCATTTTGCACAAAGAGATAATGACCTAGTATTTAAATGTTTTTTCTTACCTATCACTCTGATCCCCAGACTAACTGATAATCAATGATGGAGGATGGGAGAAGACGTGTAGTTCTAAGTGTCTGCAATTTTGTGTAGTGTCTCTTCTGTTATCCTGGTGCACGCCACTGCCCTTCTCTTTCATCCTATACACAGTAATCTTCACTTTGCCACATACTTTTAATTATCTGTCCAGTCCATGTCAATCTTGCTTTGCTTTTTCCTTGATGATGGAGAAAAGCAGAAAGCCAGGCTTTTATGCTTCCTCGGATTTTCTCTTTGCTGCCAGCTACAGCATGAAACAAGGTTTTGCTGGATAGAATAGCAAAAAACAGCAACAGAGGCAATTTCTCTGCTTCCACCTAAACCCACCTGCCCTAACCCCTGCCCTGGGAGAGTCTTGCAGCCTCAATAGAGAAAGCACTCCTTGTGATTCCATATAAATGAAGAAGGAAGTGATGTCAAAAAGATTTTAAGCAGATTCTTTCCTTTATTGAGCTCTGAAATGTCATGTAACTTTAAAAGATAAATGTATAAAGTTCTGATCTCACTTCAGCTCAATGTTTTAAAATATATTCTCTTTAAAGGGTGAAAAAGGAGACAACGGAGTCAGTGGTGTAAAAGGAGAAAAAGGAGAACCAAATGGAGGGTTTTTTCTGACAGGACCTCCTGGACCACCTGGAAGACCAGGATTAGTCGTAAGTCACATAAGTTGTAGAATAGGAATATTTGTGGGTACCCATTGTTTTAACCTCGAAGGCACTAAAAAGAGACAAACATCAAGAAGATGCTAAGAACTATATAAAAACTCATATGCTAACCACTAGATGAATACAAGAGAGTTGCTTTAGGCATAAACACAGACATTTCACTGTTGTGCACAGACTTAATTTGCTATGAAAAATTGAGGTAATATTATGCTTGGCTGTCTAATATAACTACATCGGTCCATAGATCCATGCTATTAATAGCATTACAAATCAAGGCAATATACAAATTGTGGATGCTACTACTTATTGTATATCCCCATAAGGGCCAAAGTAGGCTATGTAAAGTTAGACAGAGGCTAACTGGGAATTATTTGCCATCTAAATAATTCATCTTGTTTTCTATTCCAGTAATCCAAAAACATGAATGAAAAGTCCAGTATGTACCTGCCTGGATCGTTCCTATAAAATTCAGTCACTGTCTAAACTCTACCTAGTTGTTTTATTTTCTTGTAATTGCCACCACAGCTGCTTTGGAATCAAATGCACTAATTCTTTGCAAACTAGTCTGTCCCTGGGATCTGGCAAGAAATGTGTGCCTTACATTACCTTGTTTTCATGTTCTGTGCCAAGTAACATGAATAGGTAGGTCACAGCTGAGAACAAAGTGTTACGTTAGCAAGTCCACCTTCAGAAATCCCCCTGGCACTATTCCATGTTGCTGAGAACTATCTCTTTAGAAGCTGTTCCACTGGCAAGAATGAGTTGGACAGCACAGCTGAGATGCATCGGAGACTGAGCTCTCTTGGTCTAGGGTCCAAAAACTGTTCCATGTATGCAGGCCAGTTTGAGCACAGGGAGTGTAAGCCCTCCTCATTCAGGCTGAGAACACACTGCTAAACTGGAAACATGGGGACCCACCATCTTTTTAATCTGGAAGCCTGGCAGCTGGAGAGCTTAAGGGATATGAGCTGACATTTGATCACAGGAGGGAGAAGACAAATTCATCATGAGACATACACCCTGCATAAACACACTTTATGTTAAAGCTTCCACCATGTACCTTCAGACAAACTCTTATAAGCACATCAAAGCAAGTGGTCTCAGCACAGAGTTGAGATCCAGGCCTTTGGTGGTGCTGTCAAGAGTTATGCAGATATCAGCTACTCAGGAATAGGTGCAAGAACTTTCAGAAAGCTTTCTAAAACTTCAATTCTTGAATTTAGTTTAGTATATGGTCAAGTTTATCATTTGCATCCTTGAAGAAAAATTATGTACAGACTCATCTCTAAACGTAAGTGTGGTGACAGGCCTTCAGAAAATGTTGCCACCAGAGATGAAGGCCCTGCATCAGTGAAACTGATACATTCAAAGAAATACTTTTTACCACTGATAGGGACCAAAAGGTGATTCAGTTGTCGGACCCAGAGGACCTCCGGGGTTACCTGGCCTCCCTGGCTTACCAGGTTATGGAAAAGTTGGACCTCCTGGCCCACCTGGCCCACCAGGCCCACCAGGACCCACTAGTTGTTATGGCTCAGGTGAGAGGATGTGATTTTGCTTTTCACTGTATATGTGAGTGCACAGGCATGTGCCCACAACCCCCCACACATACTGCTGCATCCTTTACCTACCTGTTCTTCCAGCTGCCCACCCACTCTGCACACCTATGTCAGGTTGCTCCCCTCTCCTCCTGCCCTCTTCTGACTTCTCCTGGGGCATGAGCTGGAACTGGGATCACAAAAGGGACAATTTTTCTGTAAACAGTTTTCACTGCCTAGTGCTAGGGGAGTGCTGTTGCATGAAAATTCCTGCTGTGGCTGGGAGGAAGTCTACGTAACAGAGACAGGCTACCTTGAAAGCTTTGCAAAATTCATCAAATTGAGCAGTTGGTTAAACTTGGGAAGATGTTAATGTGGGCCAAGATGCTCTTCTTGTGATGAATGGAGTCAAATCCAGTTGGTGGCCAGTCACAAGTGGTGTCTCCCATGGCTCAGTTGTCTTTAGTATCTTTATCAATGATCTGGATGAGGGGATCGAGTGCACCCTCAGTAAGTTTGGAGATGACAAGTTGGGTGGACGTGTTGATCTACTGGAGGGTTGGAAGGTTCTACAGAGGGATCTGGACCAGTTGGATTGATGGGCTGAGGCCAGTTGTAGGAGGTTCAACAAGGCCAAGTGCAGGGTCCTGCACTTCGGTCATAACAACCCCATGCAACGCTACAGGCTTGGGGAAGAGTGGCTGCAAAGCTGCCTGGCAGAAAAGGACCTGGGGATGTTGTTTGACAGCCAGCTGAACATGAGCCAGCAGTGTGCCCAGGTGGCCAAGAAGGCCAACATCGTCCTGGCTTGTATCAGAAATTATGTTGCCAGCAGGACTAGGGAAGTGAAGGTCCCCCTGACACTCGGTGCTGGTGAGGCCACACCACGAATCCTGTGTTTGGTTTTGGGCCTCTACTACAAGAAAGACATTGAGGTGCTGGAGTGAGTTCAGAAAAGGTCAACGAAGCTGGTGAAGGGTCTGGAGAAGCTGAGGGAATGGGGCTTGTTTAGCCTGGAGAAAAGGGGGCTGAGGGGAGACCTTATTGCTCTCTACAACTACCTGAAAGGAGGTTGTAGAAAGGTGGGAGTCTGTCTCTTTTCCCATGTAGTGAGTGATAGGACAAGAGGAAATGGCTCCAAATTGCACCGGGGTGGGGGTTAGATTGTATATTAGGAAAAATTTCTTAACTGAAAGGTTTGTCAGGCACTGGAAGAGGCTGCCCTGGGAAGTGGTCACCATCCCTAGAGGTGTTTAAAAGATGTGTACGTGTAGTGCTTAGGGACACGTTTTAGGGGTGGACTTGGTAGTGTGAGGTTAGCAGTTGGACTTGATGATCTTAAAGGTCTTTCCCAACCTAAATTATTCTACGATTCCATGATTCTCTGATAGGCAGTAGCCACAGCAGATTTTAGGTCTAGAATGAAACCGCTGGAGAACTACTTCTAAAAACTATTCGCTATGCAAATGCTGAATAGAAACAAAACTTTGGGAGGGTTGGTTTCTGTACCTTAATGATTTTCAATTTACTGGATTAGAAAAGGCGTAAAACATGCCACAAATATTCACATCAGGGGAGCAACTTTGCAACAAGGTAGCACTGGAGCTTCAGGAGGGATATCTCAAACTTGCATCAAAGGGAATACATGGCTATAAGCCAAGTGTCATAGTTCAAACATCGGTGGTTTTGGCTCCTCTTGGGTCACAGGTCTGCTAGTGACAAACCTCATACTGTTAGTGTCCAGCCCATATACTAGGT
This sequence comes from Pampusana beccarii, assembly GCA_013399365.1. Lineage (NCBI taxonomy): Eukaryota > Metazoa > Chordata > Aves > Columbiformes > Columbidae > Pampusana > Pampusana beccarii. The sequence goes on from VWYH01007076.1 coordinate 256,450, forward strand.
TCTGGTGGATGGTGTCCTGGGCTCCTCTGACATTACTCAACAGGTCTGCCTAAGCAAGTGACTCTGATTCCTCCCTCTGGGAACTGTGACTAGCATGGGAATCCAGCCAGCTGAAACCAGAGGAAAGCATTCTTTCACCTCAGCTGAATACAGCATACTAACAGAAAGGGAATTGTTGACTGAATAAAGAGGCTATAATGCAGATTTGTCCTGCCTAAAGTTTGAGCAGATCTATCTAATACAGATCTCCTTTTCTGAGAACTAACAATCAGTCTATTTCCCCGTAAGACCTGTACCTCTTGTATGCTAGTTTGGGGATCAGACCTCTCTGTCTCCAATTTGTTCTCTCCAGGTATTTCTTGAACCTGGTCAGACTGGTTTATACAGCCGCCCAGGGACAATGTGAGACTACCAATCTGTCATCCAGTAAATATGATTAATTGCTTATCAGAAGTATCCATCCTCTGAAGAATATTTAAGAAAGAAGAAACCCTTAATATGTTCAACATTGGAACGTAGGCCTGTACCTGAATTAGCCCCTGATCATCATAGTATGGACAGATCCTCAGCATCCATAAAGTCCATAAAGGCCTTCAGGCCTTTTCCTGTGTAACTTATATTAAGCACTTCTGAATATTGGCTGAGACCCAGTCAGACAAAACAAATTATTAGTACTCCATCCCTATACTTCCACTTATCGTCTCTGACATTAGTCTTTGTCATCCTCCTACACACTTTCCTCTTTGCTTTGTAAGAAGCTTCTTTAGGCAGCACACTGATGGCTGTCAATCTTACTAAATGTTATGTACACAGTTGTTTATTTCCTGTCTTCAAGGCACAGTTATGTCTGTTAAACTCTCCCATACTGTAATATGGGGCTCACATACTGTAATACAAGGAACAAGAAGTGGCTTGTCCTCAGTTATATAGCTCTGAACCCTTTTGCCCTGCCATTGGCATGAAGGAACTGCTCTGGAGGATCCTTGTAAATGCTTCAGAGCATAGATTCTTCAGTTTGTAAAAGGTGATTTCAAGGCTCCTCTGGGTTTCACAAAAACAAACATTGAACACCAGACTTTGCTTTACTGGTGCATAACTACAGCCTCCTAATTCAAGAGTTACAGATCAGTAAAAAGCAAGCTCTGGAATGCAGCAGTGCTCTCAGGGTTAGCCTTTACTGTCTTCAATGGTTCAAACTATATTTTAAAAATGTATCTTACACTATCAAACTACTTCAGAGTGGAAATATACAATAAAAGAGAAGATAGTCAATACTTTTTCTTCACTGACGGTATTTGTGGGGGTAGAGGGGAATCTGTAGCTCCACTTCGAGTGAAGATCACTGTGATCCCTATTCCTTTGAAAGTTATGAAGGCTGAAGACACACTCCTTTAGGTTATCTTCTGTTACTCTCCTTCACTCTGTTTAGTGCTATATCCAGTAAGCTATGAATGAGTGTACTTTGGTCATTGCAGGGAAAGCTGTCAGATGTGCTCACCAAAATTTCTCCAAAGGGTGGTTTCAGAGAATATTCCTACATTCATCCATTTCTCCTTTACTTTTGAGGAGCAATTCTGTCCCTATTTGAGATTATAGTACTATTTGCACAGCTAAGAGCAGCTGAACACCCATTTTCAAGTGCCCAGCAAGGCAGGAATTAGGGAGTGGTTAGGAGCTGAACCTTGGTGTTCTATGTACATGTTTCATACTCAAGATTCACCAGCATGCTAGGACATGCTAGACTTCCTCATGCTCAGGTAGTTTGACTACTATCCACCAACTATTAGATCTTTTTCTTCCATGTCATACTAGCACTCGTCATGCCTTTCTGTTTCTAATCAGATTTCTTACTGAGCCTTTTGCATTTCCTCTCAGTAGCACAGTAGTGTATTCTTCTGGCTACCCCTGGACTTGTTTCGTTGTCCCCACTTTACAACTCTCTTTACCTCTACAGAAGGAGTTTCTACTTAATGGTTAATACAAGATCTGCCCAGATCTCAGCTACAGAGCCATACTGGGACACACCAGAATGTTCAGCAAGGTCCACGTATAGAAACTTTTTCTTCCAAAGAGCTTCAAAGTTGCATTATCATAATATGTGTTTGCACAAGATGCTTGCTTTCAGCCTTGCATATCTTACCTTCTTTCCTTCCTTAAAAGAAAGGAGTTTTTACTCCATAAAACAGGGCCTTTCAGCTCAAGGTGAAGAAATTCAGTTTTGGAGTAGAGACAGGTACTAGTTATTAGATGTTGTGGACTGCAGTCTTAGAAGTTCAAGTTCATACCACTGGAGAATTATCTCTTGCTTTGAAACATAAGCTAAGTTTACAGTTGTGAATTTTTTAACTAAGGAAAAGTTCATTTCTGTTTACTTTTAGAGCAGAAGATATAATGACTTCCTCAAAGTCCATATGGGCAGGAGCTAAAAGTTCTCCCTCTTCCATATGCATGTCATTAGCAGCTGGCAGAAGAACATCCTGGACAATTTAAGTGGAACTGGGTCTTCATTTGCAGAGTATCAACACCAGATTGCAATCCGTTGACCTTAACCTCCCAAATAACAGAAAACTTTCACCATTCTTTTTTAAAAAAACCTTAAAATGCATTTTCTGTAGTTGTTTTGAACACAGCTATTCAGAACCTGACAACAGAAGGGCAATGGCTATCTAAAGCTCTCACTACCCCTAGACACCACCACTAAGTCCTTTCTTTATGTCACTCACTTTTCTCTCAAAAAATATGACCTTCAACATGTATTGTACGCTTGTTTTATTTTAGCAGCCGCAATGCCTGGGCCACCAGGTCCTCCTGGAGAGCCAGGGCCACCTGCAACCAGGAATCTGGTAAGACAACAAAATAAGGAATTTTGCCATTGAAACCTTGATTCAAATCTTTTGGTGGTTATTGGTAGCACTGAGAGAGAAGGGAAAGCTCCATCCTGTGTTTTTATTTATGAGAATGTTTTCTGAACCTCATAATTTTTCACCAGGGAATCCATATAGCCGGGGAAAGCAAAGAGAGGAGAGGTCTGTCCATTGCCTTGTTAGTAAAAGGCTGTTCAAACAAATGCAAAGATTGACGGCATGCTAAAGTAAAGAAAGGTACATATTCCACATTCAAAGCAATGTCTCTGGAAGAGTGTGGCAACTTCACATGCTGAGATACTAGAATAACTACTGAATACCCAGTTTCCATGAAAACAACACTTTATGCTATTGGATTAAAACCCGGTCATTTAGGTCATTTGATTCTAAGAAGAAAACTGTAGATTTCCCCAGCAAATCTAAACATTGTTGTGCCAGTGAATGCATATCAGTTTGTTTCCTTTTCTTGCTGCATGAATCCAGTCAGGATTATATCCTAGATATCCATGCAGTAAAAATGACAGCTAAGACTTCTGTCTTATTAATTTATAAATAAAGTATTGGTAAATTCTGGGGGGGGAAAAAAAAAATCAAGCTAGCAGAGGGGGTTCATTGCAATATTTTCTTTTACACATTCTCACATTATGATAGAAAAGCAAATTTGCTGGATATCTTGGGCAGTCATTTGAGAATGTACTAATAAACAAGCAGACTTTCAGATCATCTACATCATATCAAATGAACTAACAAGACTCTTGAGTGTAAGTTTCCTAATACCTTCCCACCACAGTGTCATACCTCTACTAACTGCCTTTTCTCATAGAAATTCAGGACCTGACAATTATTACAGATCAGGGAGAAACAGATATTCAAAGACTGGTGTCCCAAGGTAGAGGACTGTTGTTACAGGCTGGGAGCTACCATCTCAAATAGGAGATCCAAGCCCACTTAGGTGAAAGACAATATTAAAAAACAATATGCAAATCTATAGTAGGGTCTCCATGATTCATAAAGCATTAATATGTCTTCTGACACTGAAGAAATGAAAAAGAAGTGACACTCAAGTGCCAAGAAATTACACTATCAAGAAACTTGCCCCTGATTTTATACTACCTACAATTATCAAACAGATTGTAGAAGCAACCCATCTTAGAGAGGATTGTGTTCCTATCCTCTCTGGTGACAGAAAGAGAGGTAAGAGGTGCAATGTCCATATCTGACTGACAACAGTTTAAGCCTCCTGACAATCTATAATCAAGAAGTTGAAAAATACTTGCTGTGTAAACTAAAGGCATCTGGAAACATAAAGAAAGGGATAGAAGAAAATACCTTTAACAAAAAGAGATCACAAGAACACTAAGAAGAATATACCAGAAGCAGAAGTATCTAGAATTGTGTGTGATATTTATAAGCCTTATGAAATATCTTCTGAATTCTGCCACTTTGATTTAATGTTCCAAACTGTAGAGGTACAACAATCTTCATTTTGTGCAACAATTACCTGTTGGTGTGGTTCTACTTCAAACCACAGAATGATCATAAAATCAGAGAATCAGATAATAGTTTTGGTTGGAAGGGGCCTTCAAAGGTCATCTAGTCCAACCCCCTGCAATGAGCAGGGACATCTTCAACTAGATCAGGTTGCTCAGAGCCCTGTCCAGCCTGGCCTTGAATGTTTCCAAGGATGTGGCATCTGCCACCTTTCAGGGCATGCCAGTATGCCAAAGTAACAAGACATTTATGTTACTAAAGTTTTTTGTATGAAGTAATATAAAACCAACTTCGTGAGCATTTCCTGCAGAAGAAACCTTGCCATTTCATTCAAATGAGATTTTAATTTAACAATTTAACTTGTAAAATGTTTTGTGTGTCTGATGAAGCATGTTTCATTTCCCTACTTTACAGGTTATGACATTTCAAAACATTGAGGGTATGCTGGAAAAAGTTCATTTGGCAGCAGAAGGTACGCTAATCTATCTGAGTGAAACCAGTGAGGTTTTTATCCGTGTTCGAAATGGATGGAGAAAATTGCAGGTACTACTGCACTACGTCCTAATCTTTTCCAACTCCCTTACTCAAAATGGAGTTGTTGCATATATTTTTTACACGGGTGGAGAAGTATGGGTGCAAGGATTCCTTTTTTTTAGTTCAGAAGCTCATGGTGATCAGGTTTCATTTGCTTTTCCTTTTGGGTTCTTTCAGCTTGGTGAGCTCATTCCTGTCCCTGCTGACAGCCTTCCTCCTCCAGCCATATCAAGCCATGTAAGTACAAAATATTGGACTGTGAAAAACTGAGTCTAAATGTGCAAAACCAGGCAATACACTTGACAGAAGTTGCAGGCAAATCTCTGCATGACATCATTTTCCACTGAGACTTGTCAGTTCAAAGTAATCATCCTACCACTACATAAGCTTACAAAATTGTTCACACTGGCCAGTCATCATCTATTTCCATTATCTTCTGAGAATCCAAACACTACAGACACAAAGCAGCATCTACCAAAAGCAGAACAAAGCAGGCTTTCTAGGTAAAAAAAAACAAAAAAACAACCAATAAAAACACAAAAAAAAAAAAAAAACAACCAACACACACACAAAAAAAACAAAACAAAAAAAAACCCCAAACAAACAAACAAAACCACAACAGTATTCTGTTTCATAACACTAAAGTCAGTCTTATCAAGCCCTGGTCCCTTTCAAGGAAACTCGGAGAAGTGTTTCTGAAAAGGAGGATTTCTTTAAAAAATTATAATCCTGTATTCAGAGTACTTGCATGTAGCTTATCCCACAGTGTGATGAGGGTCTATTCTAAAGCCTCAGTTGTTTCTACGTGACCCCATCTGCAAGTTATTGTACCAACCTGCATATGAACATGCTGTCTGTCCCCCCAAAATTGGAGGTTGATGAAAACCAAGAAGTAGTGAAGAGGATAAAGAACAGTCTCATTGATGACAGGTTAATCGATCTGACTGCTGAGATAATGAAAGGACAAGAGAGTGCTAGGAAGGAGCAGCGGAAAGGAAAATGGCCAGAGAGAAATTTTTTAAAAGTTAGAGTATGTCAGAAAGAAGTGCACTCGGCACACTGGGAAAATGTCTAGACCTCACGTTGTAAGGAATTGCCTACAGCCTTCAGCTGACACCACATGAGTTTCCCAACTTGTACAGTCAGTGGCTTATTATTCATATCTAGAGTATGTATGTAGTACCGTAACTAGAGAAGAAAACTCTCCTGAAACTGTTCCTGAAACAGCTCTGAAGATCATTGACTTTCTGATCTCTACGTGTCAGTTGCTTAGGAAAGGGAATGACCGAGGCCTTGAGAAATATTCCCGCCTACTACATTTCCTGTTTCCACATCTTCCTTACCTTTTCAGTTCTAATTTTCCTGAACTAGTCTTCAGCTCCTGCCAAGAGCAGGCTGCCTCCATGCAGGACTCCAGGTGAGATCTGGCTCTGACACCAGCTCTCTCAGAGCACTATGGAATGGGTACAGTCAGGTCTAACAACGCAACTCTGGCCAAAACAGCTTTCAAACACATATTAATGTGATACATCAGATTGATGATACGTAGATAAACTATTCTGGCTACACAATTTGGGGGGGGGTGAGGAGGTTTCAGAGGCAGGACAGTTTCAGATTCTCTAGTGTTCAGTGTTTGCTTTATTTACAAAATTACTGAGTGTCTAAAATTTTTGTCTGAGTAACATGTTTAACATATCTGTTTGCATGTGTTAAAATCACAGGGATTTCAGTCTCTTCCAGCAGTGAGTCCATTATCAAATACGAACAACAGAAAACCAGCAGTAAGTATGAGCTGTATTGCAACTGCATAGCTGTGGTTTGAAACACAACAGTTTGCATCTGGAGGGAGATTTGTGATACTTCCTCTTCAGTTTCACAGATCTTACTTTAGAAGTTTACAGACACACTTCTTTAACTGGTTTGGATATCTCAGAAGCAACATTACATTGTTTCCTCCTGAACTATTTTCATCATCATAGTCCCTTTCCCATCTAAAAAAAAAAAAAAATCCCGATTCTGAGTTAGGAATACCTCTCCACTTACTGATCGCACCTACAACACGCAGTAATTTTGAGGTTAGAAATAGTGTTACAGTTAAACCATTAAAATATTGAAAATATTAATTACAGTATTTTCTATCTTCATGGCACTGTTTATTCTAGACAGACACTTTAGAACCTAAACTTTCATTTAAAATACTCTGCAATACTTAGAATCATAGAATAGTATGGTTTGGAAGGAACCTTCAAAGGTCATCTAGTCCAACACCCTGCAATGGGCAGGGACATCTTCAACTAGATCAGGTTGCTCAGAGTCCCATCCAGCCTGGCCTTGAATGTTTCCAGGAATGGGACATCTACTACTTCTCGGGGCAACCTGTGCCAGTATTTCACCACCCTTATTGTAAAACATTTCTTCCTCATGTCTAGCCTGAATCTCCCCTCTTTTAGTTCAAAACCATTACCCCTTGTCCTATTGCAACAGGCCCTGCTGAAATGTCTGTCCCCATCTTTCTTATAGGCCCCTTGGAAGTACTGAAAGGCTGCAATAATGTCTCCCCACAGCCTTCTCTTCTCCAGGCTGAACAACCCCAACCGCCTCAGCCTGTCCTCATAGCAGAGGTGATCCAGCCATCTGATCATTTTGGTGGCCTCCTCTGGTCCCTCTCCAACAGGTTCATGTCGTTCCTGTACTGAGGATACCAGAGATGGGTGCAGTGTTCCAGGCGGGGTCTCACCAAAGCGGAGTAGAGGGGCAGAATCACCTCCTTCGACCTGCTGGCCATCCACCTTTTGATGCAGCCGAAGATACGGTTGGCCTTCTGGGCTGCAAGTGCACATTGCCATCTCATGTCCAGTCTTTCATCCACCAGTACCCCCAAGACCTTCTCTGCAGGGCCGCTCTCAATTGTTTCATCCCTCAGCCTGTATTGGTACTGGGGGTTGCCCCAACTCAGGCGCAGGACCTTGCATTTGGCCTTGACATCATGAGGTTCACGTTTAGACAAAGAAAGCAATGTATTTGAATTTTATCTAAAAAAAAAAATTCTTTAAGGTAGATTAGTTCTTGCATCTATACTGTTTGACTTAAGCATCCTGCTTCTTGTATTTGTTAACAGTGAATTTTTAAATAGTATGTGGTCGCTTCTTACTACTTATTTCCATGCTTGTAGGATTTGGGATTCTGTTTGCATGATAACTTCAAGACTTCTACATATAAAAAATAGCTGCTTTTAAAATAATTTTATATTTTAGGAGTATGTAATCTTCATGGTTTCCTTAATGTTCAAAGATAAATAGGTATTTCTGCTGTGGGTCTCATAGCTTAAGAAATGAGATGTTAAGGCAGCAAGTAACTTTCATATCTGGTAGAGAAGGTATAAGTTCTTGTGCTGGCAGGAGGAGGGACGGTCTAGCTTATTTCCAATATATGTCTTCCGGGTGTTATAAAATGAAGAAATAAACAAACCAAACCACTGGCTTTTCTTCTTTTTTTTTCTCTAGCTTCATCTGGTGGCTTTAAACTTACCATTTTCCGGTGACATGCGAGCAGATTTTCGGTGTTTTCAACAGGCCCAACTAGCAGGTTTGACGTCTACCTATAGAGCCTTCCTCTCATCACATTTGCAAGATCTGGCCACAGTTGTCAGAAAAGCAGACCGATACCATTTACCAATAGTCAATCTTAAGGTAAAAATAAGTACTTAGTACTTGTTGTATTAGGATAGGCGCCCTAAAATCTTAGAAAATGGCAAAAGCAGAAAGTTTCAACCCAAAATGCATTTTATAAAGAAGACACTTCGCTTCATATTTTGCATTCAGGCTCAAGAAACAAAAAAGTAGTGATAAAGTAGAAAGTTAAAGACTGTCTCACATTTCCTTTGCATTTTCAAGGGCTGCTTTTTTCAATATCCTAAAGCTACAAGAGTAGCCGGTTTTGAGCAGGCTGATAACAAAGCAACAGCATGATGTTTGGTTTGCTGGATATTTGTTGTATTGGCAGGGAAAGTGCATTCTCATTTCTCAAAGATAGCTATTATGTTCTACCTTCTAGTATGATAACAGAATATGGTAGGCAAAAATGCCTGTTTTTCTCATTTCTAAAGATAAAGGCAAATTCTGTGCCTAGGAGGGATGCTGGATTTACCCCAATGAAACAGAGAGGAAAATCTAGAGCGTGAGTCATTTTGTGGTCTCACATAAACAAACACACTTTAAAACTGAGGAAAACAAACCATGTCTCTGTAGCATTGGCTGGCTACCAGAACAAATGGCCAAAGAAACCTACAGGAATAACACATGATGCTTGCAACATGCTGAACGGATGCTTCTCTAAAGTGCGTGCAAATGCAGAGGCTTGGGGATAAATTTGTAAAGACAATATTGTTTCAACTTTGACTGGAAAATCTCAGAAGTAGTTTAAGAGGCAGCCTGATGCAAAATTTTTGCCTTGAACATTTGCAACACTTTTCATAAAATTGTGACCTCAACAGAAGTTCCAATATATTTTCTCTATATTTACAGTAGTTGTAAGCAATGTTTTGAACAACCCCTTAGACAGTTAGGAGAAAAAGGACAGTGGAAATGGAGATGATCAAGCTAAATATATGGAGTGACAATAGTACAGAGATGCAACTGTGAGACAAAGGTGTGGATCAGAGAGCTACTAGCATAGACATGATGGATGAGACAAGTGTGCTCAGGAGCACCATGCAGAAACTGATGTGAAAGCTGGAATTGTAAGCATCCTGAAATGCAGATAAGATTTTAAAATTGTAGATAAGTCTATAAAAGTCAGGTATGATGTGGATTTTGGATCTGTTTTGTTTATTAAAGTGGCTTTGATATTTTAACAGGGAGAAACACTTTTCAGTAACTGGGAATCTATATTTAATGGAAACGGTGGTCAGTTCAACATTCATGTTCCAATATACTCCTTTGATGGGAAGAACGTCATGACCGATCCAACTTGGTGAGTTTACCTTTCATAAGTTTTACATTACATTTATTTTTACCAGACAGTATTAATACAAGTAGCAATATCCAGGGCTACTAGAAAAGCGATAAAAATTTCTCCCTATCTTTATGCCATCTTTCTTTTTTATTTGTGATAGCCTATGAATGGGATACCATGTTGTATTCTTTTATTCCTCTCCTTTCTATCTTCATCTTTTCCTGCCCACTGTTTGCTTCAAGAAGGAAAGCAGAAATACAGGTCACCACACATATGGGTGTGCAGTTGAATAAAACAAAAAGAGATTTTTTTTTTCCCCAGGAAGTAACTTCTTAACATTACCTTTCAGGCCTCAAAAAATAATATGGCATGGTTCAACTGCAAATGGGATCCGACTGGTTAGCAGCTACTGTGAAGCCTGGCACACAGCTGATATGGGAGAACTGGGACAAGCATCACCACTGAAGACGGGGAAACTTCTTGATCAGAAAGTATATAGCTGTAGTAATCAGTTTATTGTTCTCTGTATTGAAAACAGTTTTGTATCTGAATCCCAAGGAAAATAATTCACCTGTTGCACACAGGAATATTCCATTTTCCATCAGAAAAAAGCTGACACTGAAATTTCATTTGTAATTATGTAAATATTTTAATTTTTTAATTGCACATTTCAGGAAAAAATAGCCAAAGAAAATATACCTCAACACAAACCGCATTCCAGTTAGGTGGATCACCCAGTGCACACATGGCTGACTTAAAGCCCTTCCTTCCACTTGAATCCCACATGGTTCAAATTTTGGCAACAATTAACCCACAGCTCCTTGTCTTTCTGTCTGAGCTGAAGATCACTTAAGGGCAAGAGTCTAGTGTGGTCTATGAGGAAGATCCAGCAGCCCATCTCATGAGCAGTATGGCTCAGTAGGGCTACCACTTCTTCCACGCTGAGAAGCTGCATGCTCTGTGCTCTTCTTTTCACTTGCATAGATTTTGAGTACCCAAGGCATTATTCATATATGTGTATATATACATACTGTCCCTGAGCAAATAATGGGAGGCTGTTACATCTTACAGGGCTGGAATTTTCAAAAAAGCTTTAAGAACAAAGGTGCTCACCTCCTTTGAGTTTCAGTGGAAGCTGAGTACCTAACCCTATATGCTTGTATGGCTCGCAGCCTGGTGCTTACACAGAAATTTAGCAGCTTCCACGTCTTACTTTCAGCTTTTTTCTTTGCACATTCTAAGCAAAGGACTTTATGCAGGAGGAGTGAATTTCACCTAGTCAAAATCTAATCTTTATTTTGGTGCTATTGTTAGCAGAAAACCTGGAGCAATATTAATAGAAAACATCCTGTTTTACTGGTACAACTCTGCAAAGTAAATGCAGACAAATGAACCATCCAACCTCTATTTATTTCATTGCGTCTCAGAGGAAGTCATCTCCTGTCATGGCAGACTGCTGAATGAAAGTTGTCTGTCATGGTTTCTTTAAAATAGGTTCTTGACATTGTTATCTCACTAAGTTATATGTAAAGTGATCTTCCTTTTTGTGAATTTACCCTTCTGACTTTCACATCATTAAATAATTATTAATTTAAAATAACAGCAGCAATGACAGGAACGATCAGTAAATGCTAATATTCTTCATGAACAGTATCACCATAACATCTGAAGTCTTTTGCCTATATGTTTGTCTACTGCATGCTTTAAATAATGTATTTACTTATATTTTATCAGCCAGTAACTATGGAGGTCAAACTCCACATTTTCATTTTTTAAGACTTAATTTAGAGTCTATGTTGGAAATAAATGTTCATTTGCTGACAAACAGAGTGTTAAATTACTAGATAGCCACCTTCAAAAGACAAAAGCAAATAACACTATACTAAACTGACATAATCATATAACACGATTTTGTGAAACCCAGTTTTGTTTTTCCAATTTACTATAAAAGCTTATTTCCCAAGTCCAGCTGAATTATATCTTATATTTTTCTTGGAAAAATCATCACTCCATTATTACAACATGGTAATGAGGTAAAAGCAATTTATATTACATTTAAAATTTATGCATAACAATTCACTGCACTCATTTATAGTCAATTTCCCTGAACTGCTGAGCACTCTTGTGAAATGCCAAATTCCTTCAGTTGTCACAGTTGGAAGAGTTGTACATGTACGACAGGGTTTCACTTTGAGTCACAGAAGGTTCAAAGGGGAAAATAAAGCTGTTTTTTAATTTGTTTCCAGCAGGAACCACCTACCTTTAATACTTTAATTGTTGGCAGACCCTGAGCCAAGTCATGGCCAGCGGGGTTTATGCTTGCAGCCAGTCATCACCCAGTCATCACCGTCAGTTCTTGCTCTTCCACTCCTGAGCCAGACCTGGCAGTCAGGACCTGGCTATTTCTTTGTCTGGACTTGCAGTGACAAGAGGTTGGGTGCAGATGGGATCACAGAAAAAAAAGCTGTTTGAAGCAGGAGGATAGAAGACTAAAACAAACAAACAAACAAACAAAACCCCAAAAAACCCAAAACCAACCAACCAACCAAAAACCAACCACACAGAAAACCCAAACACAAAACACCAACATGCAGTTTTTAGGAGATACTGAACTAGTATTTAAGTCAGGCCCAGAAAAAAACACATCCAGAATTCTGTTTGTGCTGACCCTTTCACAGGACTAACCCCAATCTGTACCCTAAATACTGAAAATACTAAATCTGCTAGACCTTAGCAGGGATATGAAATTTTAAGCACCATGAATGAGATGTTACAGAACTCTCAGTGGTTACTTCCCACCTCTAATCTGCAGGCTACAGGAATCTATTACACACCCTTCGATTTAATACAGAGCATGAACACGCCTCGTCTGTGCTGCTGTGGTGCTGAGTTCACATGCTGTGTTCATATGCCAACAAGGGAGCTCGCTTGCCAGATCTGTTAGAAAAACGAGGTTTCTCTAGGAAAAAGCACTTTTTGTCATTTCAACCAGAGCCATTGAGGCTCTTTATACTCCCTAGTGTAACTGAAGAGAACAAGTAATATTCCTCAATGATATGACAGAGAAAAAACAACCCACTACTTAAAAATAAATTAGCTTTCCTTATCAAAGCAGAGTATCTTTTTCAGCATGATTCCAACACAAAGATCAGGTGTACTTGAGGATGTAAGGAACTGTGTATAAAGCAAACGAATCACCAAAATGAGAACCAGAGCAGGGCTGAAAAGAGTAACTGCACTAGAAACCAGTGGAGCAGTCTAAATGAATGACATCAGACTATCAGTTGAATAAGATTCTTCCATCTTTAAGAGGAAGGCTTTGGTTGAAAATATCCATTTATTTTGAAGCTCTGATGCACTTTAAATGGAAGAAGTTAATAGACTGTAAATACAGAGGAGACAAAAATCTCATAAACCATCAGAACTCTGGGCTGGCTGATGAATAAAATACAGCAGTTCTATTTCAGTTATTGCAATGAGTATTTCCAGAAATCAAGCTGACAGATTTGTCTTTATATGAATCATAGATGCAAGCGATAACAACAGAAGCTTCCTTTAAATCAAGAAGAATCCACAGTGGGTGGATTCTGCAAAAGAATCTGTTCTACATTAAAAATAACTACAATTTAATTTTAATTAAATGGTGAAACACAGTAAGGTCTAGGAAAAGTTCATAAGTATTTGGAAAAGGAATATTGAATGGTTACTGAAGACATTTATTTAGTTATCATGGTTATGTTCAGGATGGTACAAAATGCAGAAATAAATATAATAGTTAAATGCTCATCAGATTCTAAGTAAAAATAATTTTTTGTTCTGAAGGTAAATTGGCACATGAATTAAAAATTGACTTTGAATATACCACTCCAGATTGGACTTTGTTAGAATCATACAACAGTTTTCAGTGAAAACATCACTTTCTACTGCAGCATTTTACTGGTTTGTATACAATTTGACAACTATCTTCAGTCCAAAGAAATCAACAGAAGACACTAACAAAAGACATGCTTTACATAATGAATTTTTTTTCCAATTTATTTTCTCTTTAATAATCAAAAGGAAATAAGATTGCTCAGTAACAAATAAAAACATTTTTTCATTGTATGTTTTATCTCCTGAAGAACCATTCTTTTTAAAAGTGCTAATACTGCAGCAGATCACCCCCTTAAAATAAAAACAAACAAACAAAAACACCTACCTGTTATCATTACCACTTTATGTAGCCAGAATATAACTCCTGGCAGCAGGGTAAACGTGTACTTACAAAGTGTTAAGTCTCCAGTATTTTGAAAGCAGTTCAACACAATTGATAATAAAACATCTGTCTGAATTTACTGACCACATCCAAAGTACCTTGTGGTATCATGCAATGATTTTTAAAATCATATTTTGACTTGAAAGAGCAATGATTGGGATATTTGGATTTTTTTTTCTTTTTTTTTTTTTTTTTTTTTTTCCCCTTCTGAAGTAACATTTGCAATTCTTGTTTTGACTCCAGTCCTCTGCCTGGAGAAGATAACCTGTCTTCTAGATTTTGAAGGAATTACATGCTAGAACTGCAATTTCACTTTGTTGTTCAAGTATTGGAGCGAATGGCATGCATATATGTTAATAAACAGCAGAACAGGGTTTGGCTGCTATTTGTTGGTCTGGTACGCAGTTAGAGCCTATGCTCTAACAGTTCCTCCCTGCTGTCTCTCCTTAATGCTTCAACAATAACTGGCCAGAGATATTTCCAGATGAGCATCTACTTTAACTTGAACATAGCCACACTTTTTTAACCTGTCAGAAGGCTGCTACTTGTTACATCTTAAAAGGCCTGTTTTGCACCTTGGTGCAACTTCCACTATTATCAGTTGATCTATACATTTTACTCACAAGATTCTCTTCTACTGTATCCATAATCCGAAACTCCCTGTTGTACTTCTAGGTAATGGCCATGCATATACAATATAATCTGGAGGTGCACCCAGGGTGGATGGCTCAACTCTAGGACTACTAGGCTTTTCCTAGACTGAGAAATAACAAGAAGTCAGAACACAACTTCATCCTGTATGGGCAGGAGAGAGAAATGGAATGAGACTTTTTTCATTTGTCTTTTCCTCCACCTTGTGACTGACCTCCACCTTCACTTGCCCTTCCCCAACCTTTTATTTATTAAAGCCTTTTATTTAAAGCTTGTGTTGCTTTTCCACAGAAAAGCTGGACACCACTCAGAGCTGCCAGCTGCTCTGGTGCAGCATGCTGCACATAAAAACTCCGCCTTTCACATGGATCTTCTGCGCTGTTTTCCACAGCAGTCACATGAGCACTGAAGGCCAATTTCCATTTGTGTATGCTTTGCTGGCAGCACTGGACACGCTGGTAGGCTGTTAGAGAGTCCAGATACATCCCTTTGGAAGCAATAGGAAACCACAACTCCTCCTTCCCTTACAGAGCAGCTAACCTCCCTGCAACCTACTGCAAAGTACTATACTGTAGCTCTTTCAAGCTCAATGCACAGGCTATGCGAATAAGTAGGTGTGAAGTCAATTCAGCGTCACACTCTGGTGCTGGTCAGGGGTAACGTTGTAACCTGCTTTCCTCAGCTGGTCTCAGGGGTGCTAGTGATGGTTCAGCAGAATAGGGGGGTGACGCCCCTGATTGACCTTATAACATGGACCCAAGATGGCCTGCAAACGCAAATTCAAGCCTGGATGATGGTGACAATGCCTCTGCAGGAAAACATGTGTTTTGTACACTGCACTTCAAGCATGTTCCTATGAACAGCAGCAGGGGACTGCCTAACAGCTGTGTTTCTCCACTGGTAGTAAAAATACCACCTCACAGTCCTTTTGTTTGGCCTTCATTGGTTCTAGATGTATTTACCAAGATCTTAGGCACAGTAATAGCTTGCTACTGGAAAAACATTATCTTACTGAGTTAGGGGATGGGCTGGTGTTAACCTCAAAAAAATGGTTAATTGGTGTTTAGCTTATCTGTTTTAACTTTGCAGGCCTCAAGGTCTCGATTGAGGCTAGTTACATCTCTGAAGCTATATTTATACTAGAAAATTATCAGGGTCAGGGTACAGGTGTTAGACAAATAGTGTGACTTTTGATTACTGAACTATTCCCTGGCACAATTCCGGTCTGTGCCACCTCTAACCTTTCCAGCCACTGCCTTGGGGTATATTTGCAGGGGAGAGCATGTGCCAACAGCTGCTGCTGTGGAGAGTTTGAAGGAGCCACCCTATTTTGGAACAGAAAGGTTTGATTGTACTGACATGTGCTTAACCATTGCACCTGGTCTCAGGGCTAACTGGAGTCCTCACCCATCCGAAAGCTTGTGGAGCGACTGCACAACATGCATGTCTGATATTCATGGAACACACACCAATATATCTTTATGGCTTTTTGCCAAGCTTAATATACAACCCTCCTGCAAACATCCATTCATATAATCTAGATGTCCGGACTGCATTCATTCAAGGAACCCTTTTAAAGCTGTCATTGCCCTACACAAATGCTCCCATGTTGTATATAGATCTTTTATGTCACCTTATTCTACAGTGATGAGCATATTGGTTGGGGCATAGAGTGGCTGTTCACACAGCTGGGAAGTTGCAAATCTGTGAGAAATGGCCCTGGTATGATCATCCTGTGAAACTGATAATTTGTACCATGATGACTTACATTAGCAAACAGGGCAACACGAGACCATTTCCCATGTCCTTTAGTCCACCATCTAGTGGATCAGGCATCATTGTTAATGTGTGTACAGTCTACCCATTAGGAGTACTGAACAGCTTCCAATTCTAGAGCTAGCAGCATCTTCTCAACAACTTTTTTCAGAGTCTAGAGGTGTGCTGAGGTTTGCCTGAGACACCAGAAGTGAGTTTCCAGAATCATCCCACGACACTTTCAGACTGTGTATCAGAAGCTTTCCTGGTACTTTTAAATGTGAGATTGTATCCCCTGATCCTACACGATGTAAGGGTAGGATGAGTGGTGTGTTTGAACTCATAAGTTTGCTAAATTCCCATTGTGATGTTAACCAAAACCAAGCCCAAAAGTCATATTAGATTTTCTCTTTTTTTTTTTTTTTTTTCAGCTGAGTTGGGAATTGTTTATTAGCTCCATCAAAACTCAGCAGCAATTTCCAATGTGTTGTTCCTGTTAATTTCAAGTCCATGTTTCTTCCAAGAAGGTGCACTCCAGTGGGCTCTGAATCTCTACAAGTCCCTAGGGCTTAGGAAGTCCCTAGGGTACATCTGTGAACAGGTTGCTTCAGAAGCATTCACTACAGCACATTTTCATCAATGTGTTGTTCATTGCCATTAGTTCTGCCTACAGAGTAAAAACCTGGCTCATTCTCAGCAGCTTTTTCCTACATCACTGCTTTACAAAGTTTCTCTGTCATTATAGTAAAGCCATTCTTAAACCACAAACTTAACTCTGCCACTTTTTGTCCTTGATCTCAAAAGTCCAGGATTCAGAAGTAGCCCATATCAGGAAGACATGGCAGCCTTGACAACATACACTCACAAATCAAGGTCTTTCTGACATATCCTGAGACTGTTCGCCTTCACTGTTGGGATATCCAAAGCCAAAACCACTGTACAGAAGCTAATTGGCTAACAGGTTGTAAGACTACATAAAATTTGCTATGGCAGATCTGATCTGAGCAATTGCAGAATACCCATCTGTCCTGGTTTTGTTAAAAACAAGACCAGCTCTCTTTTAGTGAATTTTCCTTTCAGCTAAATTCTTCTAAGTGCCTTCTAAGTAACTGCATTTTTATGAATTTTTGCTTGCATGTTTTTCAGACACTGTGCTCCAGACTGATAAGAGTGACCAATAGAATGCAGAAGAAGCTCATGTTTAGATTTATTGTTATAACAACTAAGAATTCTGATAACATCCCATAATTGAGAGGGGCATATTTGCAAGGAGGGGCGGACAGAACAGGTGACTAAAACTGACCAAGTAATCCATTCCATCCACATCATATACCCTATAAAAGAGGGAGATCATGAGGGTCTCGCTCTCTTCAACCATGGCCAGCAACTGAAGAGGAACCTGCTTGTCATCCCTGCAAATCCCAGGCCTGGTTCCGGGCCCTGCATCCCATAATCCCGTTCTGGTTTGCTGTGTAGTCCTGCCCAGGACTTCCGGATGCCTGCCCTGCAGCTGCTGGAGTGATACCAACTCCATCCTCCTCCGAGGGAGGCCTTAAATGCTGCTACCTCGGGATACTCAAGATTGGTTTTGTATATTTTGTATATTTTCTCTATTTATTAGTAGCATTAGTAAAGCTTTAGAACCTTTCCAACTTGCAAAGTCTCCCTCCTTATCATCCTATGCGGGGAGAGTGATTGGGTAACAGAAAACATCTGCCATGGTTTATTGTCGCCTTGCAATTAAACCTTGACACCATCTCAACCCCCATTTTCACCCAACTAAAGCTTACGGAAATTCGAAAGAGCAGACATAAGACTGCTGTTTTGCAAAGGGTTCAGATCCAACCAAAGCAGATGTCATGCATTAATCCACATGAATTAGAAATGGACATACAGACTGCTACTCAAAAGTAAAAAAAAATATCTATTTATTAGTAGACAGAGTTCATGGAGGTTCATAGACTGAATGTGTATTCAGTATCTCTCTCCCTGCTTTCCTATAGTTTCATATGTCTTAGAATGGTAGAATGATTTAGATTAGAAGTGATCTCAGAAAGTCATTTAACCCAAGCCTCTGCTGAAAGCACAGCTAAGCTAGCTTCAAAGTTAGATCTTCTCAAATTGTAGGCAGAGAAACTGAAGGTGCAGCACTGTGCTCACATGGCTATGCCTCCACTTTACGAAGGCAAGAAGCTGGTATCTGTGCATGAGCCATGATACTTTTCTGTTAGGGCAGGAAAGTATCTAGTTGATTGGCAGAGGTAATTGTCATTGAAGTCAGAATAGGTATGTGGCCTGGGCCTCTAAAAATATATCTCCTGAAGAAAGACCTCTGTTTTTACAAAGAACAGGTTGGGGGAGAGAAGCAAGATACGTTAGTTGCATCTAACTCAGTCACCTCCTAATGTCCACATTTTTTTCCTGGAAAAACGTAGAGTCAACCTTCCCAACTTAGCTGCTGATGATATATCAAAGGGCACTGCAAGCCTTTGGCACCCACTAGGAAAGTCCTGTTCTCAGCTGAGTGCCACATAATGACAGATAATAAGCTACTCATTCTGTTAAAGTTACTGAATCACAGTATATTTCTCTCAAACGCCTAATTGCTTATTACCAGGAGAGAAGGTTAGGAATACTGATGAATAGCCTGGAGAAGGGATCAAAATAGCCAGATACAGTTGTATTCTCTTTTACTGGTATACTCAGCAAGACATAAGATGGGAAGGGAGAAGGGTAAGATGAGTCAAAAGGGTTGAGGAGGAGGAATAATAAAGCACTGAAGCTGTGATGAACTCTGTGAATGAGAAGTTAGAAGAAAATAGCAAGTTATCAGCTCTGTGTAGCATCTATAAAAGCAACTCCGAAGGCAGTAAACAAGCTAGGCTACCAGCTGGAACTATAAAAGGGACAGTGAACTCAGAGATGTTTGTGTAGAGCAGCCTTGCTAAATCTAATAGATGTCAAACACAGTAATGAAAGGATTTATGTGTCCATGTTCAAAAGTCATGATCCTCTAACTTCCCCTGAGCCACTGGTAAATATCCATAGGCAACTATGCTTCCATTGACACTTTGTGCAACCGAAGAGAGAAAGAATCTCTTTCTGTAGCCCACGAATAAGTATCCACAGACACTGAAAGAGTTCCAATAGGAAGGACTCTGAGTAGCACTCCAAATATTCTCAGTCTTGCAAGTAAGGCCTTGTGGCCTTCTTGGCCTATGTGTCCCACCCCCCATGAAAGCACCAGAAACTGCTAGACCAATACACCACTGCGGTCACCACACACACACCTTGGTCAACAGACAGGGCCCTTGACCAATGAAATGCCTTGGTTGAGAGAAGTCTCCGGACCACTACCATAAATGACCACAGCTCAGATTCAACTAGAGTATAAATGCAGCCTGCTGAAGAGCCCCCTGGGCTGGTGTTTCCTTGGAATAGTGGATCTGCAGTTGGGAGCTGTCCTCCTTAGGTTGGTCATCTAAGGAATGTTCCTCAAGCATTGAGACTCTTTGCCTTACTGGTAAGTGATCTTCTGGGTACACTTGAGAGTCCACACTTTGTATGAGTGGGAAGCTGCACATTTGGAATAACCACTCTAGAGTTTTGGGATCCCTTGAGTCTGAATCAGCTGTGTAGTAATTGAACTACTAAGTGGTATCCAAATCTGTGTTGTATAATGTGGTTGGAGTGTTGAATAATTTTGGATAAATGCCATTTTTAGCTGGTTTTCCACTAAACAGTTCTGGTTAGAATAAAGCCTGTTTGCAGCTTATTGCCTGCCTAAATTGATTTTTGGAGTGCCTCCATTACAGGTCTGTGAGCACGAATCTCTTGGGCATTAAACCTATACTTCCCACTAGGATAATGGATTAAAAGGTAACAACACACAGGTATGCTTTTGCAGAAATGGTTTTACATAGAAACTTAACTATGTGAAGAGAGAGAAGAAATTTAGGCAATCTTTGCTGCCCTGCTCACAAGACTATCTGTTTTGAGTGAGTATCTCTCTGTACAGTGTGCAGAGAGCTTAAGCACTTAGCAGTAAAAAACTACAGTGAGAAGACTTGAGCTGCCTAAATCTAAAATAATGTTACTTCTGAACTACTGAAACCTATTTTAATCAAAGGGAGGTCAAGATAAGAAGTAGAGCAGCAAGTTTTTGCCATCCAAAATTACAGCCTGCTTGAAAGTTAGTACTTGTTCGTGTGCAAGAGAAGCCTAAACTTGTTTTAACCACAAGTAAAATACAGAGGATGAATGTGGTAACAAGCCATCTACTCCACTACTTCTGGGAAAACTAGTCAGTCTTTCATTATTATCAGTAGTGCCTGGTAACAGCTGTGAGTCTCCCATCTGAGCCAACTCAGAAACATACAGAGAAGTAAGCACAGAACAAAGAACAGCACAGAACAAGACAGGAACCTGCTGAGACCAAATTATGCCTCTCCAGGTTTTAGTAGTAATGTTCGAACGCACATTACAGACTCTGGTGATTTATGGTGGTTTCCTTTTTACAACACTTCTTCCTCATTTTGCTGACAGAAAAGCAATGTACAGAGAACAAACTAGCATTATTCATCAAGGGTAAGGCTGCCTGGAAAACCCCAGCTTCATATGTTACAAATGCTGCAATGACTAAGGCTTGGTGGGGGCAAAGAGACAGGATGATCTCATGTTTATGGCAACAGAATAGTGCCTAAAGGAACTGGATGCTGTCCCCGAATCAGTTGTGGAAGAAAAGCTCCACAGAAATTGATCCATCTTAGAATAGGTTACAAATAGTGCAGAGTAGATCAACATGCAATTCCATCACAGTTAAAATTGACCTAAGTCTCTTCAACCAGACACAGACATCTTTGTGATCCATGTCTTGCATCTTCCCTCATGCCCACTCCCATTATCATGAAGCCTCACAGAGAACACAACAGATCAAAAACAGACCCTGTGAAGTACAAGATACTTGTTCGTTGCCGATTTAGCTCCTTGATTCGGCTCCTGTGGGATAAGGTATGGGCAAGTGTTAGCAGGCAGGAGAGCAGAATGACATAACCACTGGTTCAGAGAACAGTAGTGCTTGCTTGTGTTGTGGAGGTGCTGCACTCCAATGTGTAGGCCACCTGCTGAGCTGTGAGAATGAAACAAATTATTGAAGAGCTGATCACTGAGTGGGCTCTGCTCATTTTGTGCACTGAATAAGAGGGGAATATCGTAAATATGATCACAAATTTTAAAAACATACTAAAATGTGTAAATTCAAGTGGAAATGTGGCACCAGTAACCCCAGCTCTGACACTTTTGAGTGCTTTACCTCGCAGCATTGGACGTTTTTTCTATCACAGGGTTTTTGTGTATGTATAATTTATGACATTTGTGCACCTAAACATAACTCCTTTCATCTCACCTCCAGGATAATCCTAAAAATGCTAGGAAGCATTTCTTCTCAGCCACGCTAATGGAACAAACAAATTCTGGTATGTTTGTTGGGTGATCCATTTTTGAGAGTTAATTTGATTAGGAACTATAACTCTATTGGAAAAAAAAAAAAAGCCACAGTCAGTTTTCAAAATGTAGTACTTACACAGTTCTTTGACCTTCAGCAAAGTTCTAAGAAAAACTGTTTCCTGGAAAAACATAAAGCATTCAGATTCTCAAAAAAATATGTTATTCTGGAAACTAAAGGCATAGTAGACTGGACTTCCAGTGACTTCACGTAAAGCTACAAAAGGATCAACCTTCTCTGTAAACCTAAACTTTAGCAGAGTGATACTCAGAGATACTCTAATCTTTTACCCAAGTTAATATTGAGCATTAATTGAGCTCTTCATTTTCTGTGCTGTAATACATTCATTAACTTTGACAGAATTAATCTCATGACTAGTTAATTAAACTGAAAAGTTCTTGCCAATGAAGGCTTTTCCTTTCTCATCTTCTACTCTTCATTAGATCAAATATATATATTTTTACTACCATCATTTCCCATATTTTGTTGGCAGAATAATCCAGTGACATGATGGACATTTTTCTGACATTCATTTAAAATGTTTTTGGTTTTTTTTTGGCAAACTTTAAACACCACTGACAATATGCAGTTTTGCTGAGCATGTGTGCTGAAAGCACTTCCAGCAGAAGTTCTGGGACATGTAGGTTATCTAGAACCTTAATTTAATCAAATGGAAGACAGAGAACAAGTTTGACTCTTTTTTAATTTCAGTTGTGACTAGTGACTTCTCTATATTTCAGGAATAGGAAATACTTGTGACGATGACAGTGGTGAGAAATTTAAACATCCTCTCAGACTTTAACAAAAGTATTTACTTCTTAGTGTCAACTTCCTTTTGCATTTCCTGGTTTGTGGCTTGTGATGGTCTCCACAGTTAGTTTAACAGCAGTTAACGTTCACTATCAGAAGTATAAAAATAAGTTAATAGATTTGATACGCCCTAGCTTTTAGGTGCAGCTCTTCATGAATTGTCATAGGAAAGAACGGTGACAGTACAGCAGTATTCACTGTCTCTTAATCTGTTAAAACTAGTCCTGTTTCAGAGACCAGAAACAAATTCTTAGCTTCCAGAATCCGATACAATTATCCACTCTTGCCATTGGTTAGACTGTGCCACAGAAGCAAGATGGTGCCCAGAATTACAGCTATTTCATTCTAAGTACCAAAAAGCGATGAGGAGTTAGAGGGACAAATCCTAGGGGTGTTAGCTTCAGCTACAGGTATCATCTTACCAGAAAGATACAGTCAAACTAAAGGGCGTTCAGTGAAGAGCAGCAAAACAATAGATTATCGGCTGGAGATTCTAAAGTTTGCCAATCCACAGCAGCAGTCACCACTGAAATGGTGAGACACATTTGCCCATTAACATTCATGTGACAGAGGTATTTTCTTGGCTCTTAGTTTAAAAGATACATGAAAAAGCCTTTTCCCTGAGAAATGCGTTAGAAATATTTTACTAGATGTAGGTAAGCAAATAACAGAGAGCCAGGAAGCCTGTATGAAGCTTGCTAGATCTGTGACTGTGCTGTTGTAGTGCTGAATTTTTAAAATGAAAACAGAAATGACTCACAACTTCAGGAGGAATTTGAAGGTTTATTAGTAGACAAAATTAGAGGTCTGAGTCAACTGTTAGCTTTATGTACTAGGAAATTCTGAAAAGTTTTTAGACAATATTCCCACAAGATTAAATACTAGTAAAAAAATTATTAATTGACAGGAAATGGATATCAGCAGTCACCTATGAGGATTTATCATCAAAAAGGCTTTTTTTCTTCCTGACTTGAGGTTATTTATTTAAATATGTGCTGTAAGACCCACCTACTTTTCATGGACCCTGGGAAGAGCATTACCTTGGTGGGAAAATAGATATGAAGGACACGATAAGAACGTTTTATTTTTTTAGTATCTTAAGTCTGGTTAAAAAAACTTAAACTGTGTATCAATAGAAGGTCATTCCTGATTGCAACTTCTCGTTTTTTTCTCACTCTGTCTTAGCAACTGGCACTGTTTCAAACCATCATAGTTAATATTACAGACTGTTTGGATGCAGAATAGCTAAGCTTCTGAAAGCACTACTGTTGCAAATGTAGTTACAGTCTGAACTGAAGTTACACAAGTAGCAAAGACAAAATGATTCAATAATTGTTAACCATCAAAGATGAAAACAATTCACACATTTTTTAGAAAGATAGGGCTCACATCAGATAATAACAATGTATCACCAAACATTCACAAGAACTATCATTAATCACTAGTGTTTTGCACCAGATAGACATAGGGTATTTCCGTAGTCAAAGGGACAGGAACTAAATATTTGCTTAGTCTGGCTTTTTGTACAGTTATTAGGGCCTCAATTACTGGTGGTCAACAACCCTACTTAGAAAACGAGCACCCAACCCAGAAAAATGCCTGAACATAGAACAGAAAGCAAGAAAAGCAACAGTTACTCTCTACTAACAAAAGATTCTAGACTCAGTAATAAGAACTTTCAGTTTCTTGTGTGAGGATATTACACTTGTTACTGTCTCAAAAAAAAAAAATCCTTCTTCAAATTCCCATACTAACTCAGAAATTAAAACAGTATGAGTTATTATTTGTATAGGTCCAGTGACAAAAGTCTTCCCTGTTAATAATGTCACTTGGAAATGGAGAAATAACCCAAGGATTTAACTATCTCAAAATTACATATTATTGGAGAAAAGTTAGAAACTTAACAGCTCAAGAATTGGCAAAGAATGAAGTTCTACAATTTATTTCCACCATCTGTCTTTTCACTGAATAATTTGTCATCTTATTCAAATAGATTTTTAGTCTATTTTTACATTTTTAAAATTTTCACTCCTGGATAGGTGCAAATTCCATTACCCAATTTAAAAGAAAAGAAAAACACTTTTTTTCAGAACGCACTCCAGAAAATCTCCATATAATTTTCTTGGACTGCTCAAAGTACAGCACCTTTAGAGTGAACTCTAGTTATTGTTCGCAAATCAACAAGTGAAAACTTGGAAAAAACACTGCTAAGACAGACTATAGAAACAGAATTTTGAAACAACCAGGCAGAACCTGAACTGTGATAGAAAGTTCGACATTACCACTTCAGATAACATACACTCACAAGCACCAAAGAATGAGAGTAGATAAGGAAGATGTATCAAGTCTAGAAAAGCTGCAGTGAAACAGGCAATTCATACAGTACACTATAGAAGAAACTCTCTCTTCTCGCATTCCCAGTCTGTAGGGTTATTAAATCAGTGTAAATTAGTCATTACTGAGGGTGTGTTATTTTCTTCTTCTTTTTTTTTTTTTTAAATTGTGGGTTTCTACTTAACTGAACAAAACGTTATTTTAATAACAGAATGAAAGTTTTCTTAAAAACTGATCTATTTTTTAAAAGATGACTGATATTTAATCCAAGATGGAACCTAGATCGCCAAACCTAATGCTTTGGGAATTTAGTAGTTTATCACTGTAATACCTGCTTCCTGCTCTAAGAAATTTCTTGTCTGTAATGGGTCTTAATTCCATGGAAGAAGTCAAGTTTGTCAAACCCACAGGATGCACAACTGCTGATGGGTACACAGAGGTCTATAACAGTGAAACCTCATGATCTGTCCATTGCTAGAGAGACATTAACTTTCAGGTAACATGCTGCTCCTTCCCCAGTCAAGTCTAAATTGGGTCCAGTCTCAAAACTAGTTTCACTGTAGGAAGAAACTGACCTTTCTTGAAAAGCAGAATGCTTTTACTTGCACCATCAACTTGGTATGAGGAGTGGTGTTCAAGCAGATGAAAGCTGTACTTTCGTAGAAAAAAGTATCCTTCCTTAATTAGAGGCAAGCTACTTTAATGCATGTGTCCTTCACTGTAGTCATAGGTGAGATACTAATGCAATTTCAGGGTTGCTATAGGAATATAAGGCCTTCAAATAGATAGTGATGTACAGTCTAAAGTAATTTCCAGACCTTGTTGATGTCAGCCTCTGCTTCTGGCAACCCCTCCCTAAGATAAACAGGTGTTTTAGTCACTTCTGTGTTGAACAACATGTCTTGGACTATATACTTGTTACCTGCTCTCAACATAAATTAGACCTCTCTTTAATGAGAGTTATAATCAACAGAGCTCTCTTTGAATACATTCATACCTGATTTCAAATGAAGTTGGATATCATATGTGCAGGAAACAAGCTTTGCAGCTGATGGACTCTACAAGTTGGAATGAAACACTACGTTTGAGGTGTTTCAACAGCAGCAGCACAAAACTCATCATTGAGCTTGGCTTAACTGCAGAGTAAGAACTTACACCACTATAACAATTCCACAAACCTACTGGCTGTATAAGGAGAGTGTTTATGGGAGGGATCAAGCAGCTGCACACTGATGGGTGTATTGCTGGGCAGCCCAATTCGTAACTCTGAGACAGGGATCTGGTGTATTTCACCAACAGTGAATTAAAAGTGAAGAGGGTTTCAGATGTTTTAAGTTTTAATTGGTATTTTGTTAAAGAAGATGATTAACTGGGTTTTGAATAACTAAGATCTCACTATATTTACTTTTGGAGGCACTAATGAGGCAAATCAGGCATTGTTCATAAAGGTTATAAAATGAGCAATTCTGACTATTTTATAAAGCAGTGACTTAAGCAAAAGAAAACACTTTCTTTTTTTTTTATCTCTGATTTAACAATATCACACATCCTGGCTAAAATTTCTGCTATGCGTCCTTATAGAAATTGCACACTAATAAGCACTTTGATCCTCTCAGTCCTAGTTTGAGCAAAACTGCTTGGGAAAATCAAGGATTAGGGGGTGCGCAGGAGGTATTTGTTGTTTTGAGGTTGGTTTGGTTTGGTTCAGTTTGGTTTGGTTTTTTAGTTTGTTCTGTTGTTTTGGGAAATGTTATATGTTCAGTATTTTTCCTCTTGTTGTGTTCTTTGGTGAATATAATTTGTAAATATCATGATGCACTGAATAGTTCTTTAAAAGTATATAAAATTTAGCTAATTACCATGGAGAGTAAATTGCAAAAACTGCAAACAAAGTTTTGCAACACCTTTATTTTCTCTTGCTCTAGCACTAACTGTGCATACTTTCTTGCTGAGAGAAAGATTCCTAAGAATTCTTTATTACCCTGATACAGTGTCTTTTACACTGAAAAACTAAGAAAATTTTTAGTGGTCACCATTAATAATATTTCCTAACACACTTCCATACATTTGTACCTTAAAAGCTTAACAAAAATGTATTAGTGTCTGTTTTCTTGAGTAAAACAGTTTATAATGCAAGAACATTCATATCCTTGATCTTAGTCAAAGACTAATCCATAGAACAATTCATTTTGTATAATTTTCTATCTCACCCCTTATCCCTTTTCAAAATTAGGTATATTTTAATTCCATTCATAGTTTCTTAGTATATGGAGATTTTGCATTACAGAGTTCTGTTTGAACCTTTCATGCAGTCACAAATATTTTGCTTTCCATCTTCCAGAAAGAAAGCATAAGAAACATTCAAAAACTGACAATAATTATTGCAAGAAATAAATCCAGCATTAAGTAAAGATTAATTATTTCACCCTCTCTCCCTGTAGGTGCTGCACATGTGTAGAAATGTCATATTCCAGTAATTACCCTGTGCTTAAATTGCAGATATTCCCTGTACAATAACCTGCTTTACTCAGTCTAAAAAGTAAGGATTTTAAAAATAGGCTCAACCGTTTTGATGATCTAAACAGATCTCATAAAGCCATACAACTTGTTTTTTCTATGTTGTCTTTCTTTGTGTTCCTTCTTGCATTCAAAAAAATTACGGAATTTGTTGCATTTTCTATAACTGGAATGATGGCCCAAGTGTCTGTGAGGTTGTTCTGGAAATGAGTCCCGTTGTCTGACTCAGTTCTTTCTGGGGTGCCATGTCGCTACAGGACTTGCTTTTTGAGGCCCAGGATGATATGCTGGGAGGTGGCAGGGGCATGGGGCATGGTATATGTTTTCAGCCATGTGTGTAAGCACAGAGTGCTTGCCTTGGTGGGTTTGTGGGAGTGTAATACAGTGAATTTGCCAGGCCTCCCCATATTTATATTTTAGCAGTCGTTCCCCATAACATACAGACTTTAACCATATGGCTTGTTTGATTGAAGTACATATTTCACATTCACGAATAAGCTCTACAACAGTGTCTATGGTCAAGTCCACACCTTGATCACAAGACCATCTGTATATTGCATCCCTTCCTTGATGGCCTGAGGTATCATCAGCCCAATGAGCTATATAAAAGGTTAATAATAAAGGGTGTATGAAGGGTGAATAAATAATTCACCCTTTTATTGCCAGTCCAGAACCACCTGAGACACTTCAGTCTTAGCAGCCTGATCTGCTTGCTCATTGTTTTGATGTTCTTCAGTCACCCAACTCTTGGGTACATGACCATCTATGTGACATGCTTTTATAAGCAGGTTTTCTACTTGGGCAGCTATATCTTGCCACAATGCATCAGCCCAGATGGGTTTGCCTCTATGCTGCCAGTTGGTCCACTGACATTGCTGTAGCCACCCCCACAGCACGTTTGCCACCATCCAGGAGTCAGTGTAGATATAAAGCACTGGCCATTTTTCTCATTCAGCAATATCTAAAGCCAGTTGGATGGCTTTCAAGTTGACTCAATTCACCTTGTCCTTCAGTGGCTTCTGCAACTCATCGTGTGGGACTCCACACAGCAGCTTTCCACCTCTGGTGCTTTGCCACAATATTGCAGCACCCGTCAGTGAACAGGGCATATCACTTCTCATTCTCTGGTAGTTTATTATACAGTGGGGCCTCTTCAGCATGTGTCACCTCCCTTTCTGGTGATATTCCGAAGTCTGTGCCTTCGGGACACTATGTGACCACTTCTAAGGTGCCTGAGTGACTGGGGTTTCCTGTTCAGGACAGTTGTATAATGAGTGCAACCCACTTTCCACATAGCATCAGTTTCATGAGGTGTAGAGGGGACCCACCCTTTGAACATCCAGCCCAGCACAGGCCATCAAGGTGCCAGGAGCTGTGCTTCAGCACCAATCACTTCTGAAGCAGCTCAAACCCCTTCGTATGCTACCAATATCTCCTTTTCAGTTGGAGTATAGTGGGCCTTGGANCAGTTGGTCCACTGACATTGCTGTAGCCACCCCCACAGCACGTTTGCCACCATCCATGAGTCAGTGTAGATATAAAGCACTGGCCATTTTTCTCATTCAGCAATATCTAAAGCCAGTTGGATGGCTTTCAAGTTGACTCAATTCACCTTGTCCTTCAGTGGCTTCTGCAACTCATTGTGTGGGACTCCACACAGCAGCTTTCCACCTCTGGTGCTTTGCCACAATATTGCAGCACCCGTCAGTGAACAGGGCATATCACTTCTCATTCTCTGGTAGTTTATTATACAGTGGGGCCTCTTCAGCATGTGTCACCTCCCTTTCTGGTGATATTCCGAAGTCTGTGCCTTCGGGACACTATGTGACCACTTCTAAGGTGCCTGAGTGACTGGGGTTTCCTGTTCAGGACAGTTGTATAATGAGTGCAACCCACTTTCCACATAGCATCAGTTTCATGAGGTGTAGAGGGGACCCACCCTTTGAACATCCAGCCCAGCACAGGCCATCAAGGTGCCAGGAGCTGTGCTTCAGCACCAATCACTTCTGAAGCAGCTCAAACCCCTTCGTATGCTACCAATATCTCCTTTTCAGTTGGAGTATAGTGGGCCTTGGATCCTCTGTATCCCACTCAAAATTGTTCTTTTTCTGAGGCACTTGATAGAGTTCACAATCTGGCTGCAGTTTGGAATGGGCATTCTCCAAAAACCCACAATGCCAGTGAAAGCTTGCGTTTCCTTTTTATTAGTTGGTGGGGAGACAGCTGCTATTTTGTTGATCACATCCATTGTGGTCTGACAACATTCACCTTGCCATTTTATTCCTAAAAACTAGATCTCCCTTAGCCTTACTTTGTTTATGGCAAAATCGGCCTTCAGAAGGATTTGGACTATTTTCTCCCCTTTTTCAGAAACAACTTCTGCTATGTTGCCTCACACAATAATATCATTAATGCACTGCAGGTGTTCTGGAGCTTTGCCCTGTTCTAGTGCAGTTTGAATCAGTGCATGGCAAATGGTAGGGCTGTGTTTCCACCCTTGGGGCAGCCAATTCCAAATGTACTGGATGCCCCTACAAGTGAAAGCAAACTGTGGCCTGCACTCTGCTGACAGAGGAATTGAGAAAAAAGCATTAGCAATGTCAGTTGTGGCATACCACTTGACTGGCTTTGACACCAGTTCTTTTTGAAACTCTAGTGTGTCTGGCACAGCAGCACTTAATTGCAGCGTGACTTCATTCACTCTATCATTTGAACATGATTACAATGAAAAGCCGGTCCTGGAACAACAGAGACCTGGACAGCAGTGACCCCCCAAGCAGTGAGTCCCTCCCCCAGACAGCTGCCCTGGTTTTATAGTGAGCTTGGTGTCATATGGTAGAATACCCCTTTGGCTAGTTTGGCTCAGCTGTCCTGGCTGTATCCCCACCCAGCTTTCTGGAAAATTAAGTCTATCCCAGCAGAACCAGCACACTACCTTAATCAAGACCAGAAGCTGCAGTCCTAAGAATCTGGAAACGTAGAACATGGCAAGAAAAAGGGTGATTCTAGACATACAGAATCCATTTCAGTAGCTTTGCAGTTCCTGCTTCTGCCTCAAGTTTACTTTGGCTTTTGATTCTAATGTGGTAGACAAGATTACAGATAGGTACCCAGGGATCAGGTACAGACAAGATTACAGATAGGTACCCAGGGATCAGGACAGGAGATAACCTAATTGTAGGTATTTCTGCACTTGTGGTCTTTATAGAAGGTAGTGTGGTTTAACCTGGCAGGCAGCTAAATGCTACACACAGCTGTTCACCCACTCCCCTGCAGTGGGATGGGGGATATAATCGGAAAAAAGGTAAACCTTGTAGGTTAAAATAAAGACGGTTTAATAGGACATAAAGGTAAAATTAATAATAATAATAGTAATAATAATTATTTTATATATGTATACAAAAACAAGTGATGGACAATGCAATTGCTCACCACCCATTGACTGATACCCAGCCAGTTCCCAAGCAGCAGTTGCCCCCAACCCCAGCCAATTCTCCAAGTTTGTAAACTGAGCATGACATCACATGGTGTGGAATATTCCCTTGGCTAGTCTGGGTCAGCTGTCCTGGCTGTGTCCCCTCCCAACTTCTTGTGCACCCCCAGCCTCCTGGCTGAAAAGTCCTTGACTTAGTATAAAAATGGCTTAGCAACAACCAAAACATCAGTGTATTATCAACATTCTTCTCATAATAAAGCCAAAACAAAGCACTACGCCAGTGACTAGGGAGAAAATTAACTCTACCCCAGCCAAAACCAGGACAGAAGGGCTGGTAAAAATATTTGTTGTTGCACTGTTCACTACTTTAAAGTGATCTGAAGCTATCTTGGTGGGCTGTTACCTGCAAGTTACTTCTTTTCTTCTTTCTATGGCTGGCAGTCAAACATCATTCAGGATGCTGATTCAGAATATTCCCCATAGGACTGAATTGGGACCCCTGAAAGAAATCCTTCACCACACTCTGCTTTCTGTTTCCTGCCTTCCTTCAGAGATATTGTCTGTGGCCCATCCTTAAATCCAGAAGATCTGTGATGGGGAAATGGATAGTAGATTTTTTTCCCAAGCATGTAATTTTCTTAACGTATAGTTTCAGTACTCTATATGAATTTAAAAGATGCCTTGGGATCTGAGTAATTTTAACAGTGCCTTGGGATATGAGCAATTTTAACAGTGCTTCAGTATTTCTTTTTTATGCTAGTACATTACTTGAGGATTAGCCCTTTAAGTATTTCTGCATATGGATAATTAAGAACATGTTTGCCTGGTGTTGTCAACTTAAGTAGTTCATTACAGCATGAGCCTATATCAAATCCAGCCATTTGGTTCAACATCTGTCATTAAGGATTTCTGTCATTAAAATATTATTTTGCAAGAGAAAATATAACAAGGGTTTGTTTATATATTATCCTGATGGCTGCTCGGAGAGAACAGGAAAGAGAATGAATTGAAAAAAATTACCTCACTTTGAATTGCTATATTAGCAAAATTCTTACCCAGGTGAACTTTACTGTAGGAGAAACAAGACATTTTTATAAAGGCTGTGTTGGCTGAACAACTGCAAGTAAAAAGGAGATATATCAGTGTGACATTGGAAGTGAATGTGGTACTGAGGAGCACAGAGGTTGCTGCCCTGAACAACATGAATGGGGAAGTCACTGTCTGGCAGTGACAGTCCACCAAGCTTGCAAGAGCGACATCAGGTAACAAGTGGAAAAGCACCTGTGACCTACATTACTTGTCATTTGGAGGGTCACACAGCAAGCAAACTGAGGAAAAAAAAAGTGTAAAAGCATATGCTGAACTTGGGTGACTCTGAACTGATTCATGACCTGGACACAACAGCCAGGTAATGGAGCCAGGACTAGGGGGGAATGAGGAAGGGTGGATTCCCAGAGCAGGCACGTATCTCCTGGAAGAGTGATTACCTGATCCCAAGAGGGAAGAAAAGACCCTTTCCTCCTTCCTTGCCACCTCTGCAAAAGCTGATAAAGTTGTGGGCGAGTCACAATCTCAGTTATAGTAATTTTCTTCACAGGGTGGATCCGAGTTGCCACAGGTTGTAAGATCAAGTAGAACCTCAGACAGCTCTGTGGACTGTGAAAGTTCGTTTCTGATTCAGAATTAACTCCTCCAGTTATGCACTGCGAATGCGCAGACTGTGGAATAAGACGGGAGCAGCACCGGCGGAATAACATCGTTCTTTCCTCGCACAGTACTAAAACTTCTAGGTTCTCCCCTATAGCTCCTTGTGCTGCGGGAGGACAATCCCTTTGCTCCGCAGTTGCGAAGCAGGCTGTCGGACTAGCTGCACGAACGCTGAGCTCTCCTGCGTTCGCCAGCTGTTACGTTAGCAGTGAATAAGCTCTCCGAGCGTTTGGGCGTTCCATGTACAACCCGCGTGAGACAAGTGAGCATCGCAGTGAGCAAAGAAAGGGCTCCGAGCGGTTCTCCTGCCGCGGGTCCCATCCGCACAGCCTCCAAAGGGGTCATTCCCTGGCTAATGTCGCTTTTCCTCCTCTCCCGAGACAACCTGAGGGCCGCCTGACTCCTGTATCTGCCTCCAGCGGCGCCGCTGCCACCACGGCCCCGCACCTTACAGCCAACGAGTCCGAAAGGCGAGGAGCCCCGGCCGGGACGGTTCTCCCCCGCCGCTGGCGAGAGCCGCAGCTGCGCCTCGAGCACACGCCCGGGGCTGCCCCGCCGCCCGGACGCGTTGGGAGCCGTTTCGCCCCCGTTTCAGAGAGCAGCCACGGCGGCTACGGACAGCGCCTCCCGCCATCCAAGCGCCTGGCCGAGCAGCGCTGCCAAGGCTGGCTCGGCCCCCGCCGCGGCCCACCCTTCCCGCCACCGGCCCCGCCGGCCCCGCGACCAGGCGCCGCCAGCCAGCCGCCAATCACGGCCCGGCTCCGCCCCTCGGCCGCGCCAGTTGCGCCCTCCAGACGTCTGTAGTTGTTGGGGTTCTCCGCAGCTGCCGGGGGGCGGGGGCGGGGCGGGAGAGGAGCGGGGCTGAGCGGCCAATCAGGCGGCGCCGCTGCGTCAGTTACGTTAGCGGTAGGAGCGAGGTGCGGCGGTGTGAGCGTCTCTGTGTTTCTTTCTCGGGGAGAGGGGCGAGGACGGGGGTCGCACGGCGGAAACCTGGCGCGCGCCCGGGCTCTGCGGTTCCGGGACCGGACCATGGCGGTAGCGGCCACCTGGCGTCCCCGGGCCCTGTTCTGTCTGGCGGTGGCCGCGCTGCTCTTCCACGGGGCGGCCGGTGAGTGCATGCGTGTTTGGTGAGGGAGGGGAGGGAGCGGGTGAGGTGGTGCCTAGGGAGTGGGGAGGAGAGCGGCGGGGGGGCGGCGGGTCCCCGTTGATTCCTTTCAACAACATGGCGGAGGGGCCGGCTGGGGCGGAGTCGCCTTTTCCCCCTCACCTCCCCCTTCCCCGGTGTCCGAGCCTGGCGGAGCCCGGGGGCTGCGCGTCCCTTTGTTGGCCGAGTGCAGCAGCGGCTCCGCGGGAGGGGCCGTGGAGCGGGGCAGACGTGTTGCGGCCGGACGAGGTGCGGCGGCGTCGGGTCGTGGTGAGGGGTGGACGCGGAACCTGCGGCGGCTCCCCTGGACACCCGTCGCTGCCTTGCCCGCTCGGAGCAGCGCCTCGGGTGGCATCTGCCCGGCGTAACTGCCGAGCGCCGTGAGCCCGGCGGCCCCTGCCCCCGGGGGCTGTGGCTGGCTCTGACCCTTGTTTTTCCACGCGGGTATGGGCGGCCGTGTCCCGCGAAGGCAGCCTAGTTATCGGTGTTGGAGCACCCTCCTCCTTCCCTCCGTGCGGGGAGAGCAGCCCGTGAGAACCAGCCAGCTTCCCGAGATGGGTGCCTGCCCGCGCCCGGGCTGCCCCGGCTTCGGCGCCGTGCCTGGGAAAAGCCGCCGTGCTTTGCGGGCTCCTCTTACAAACAGTGCCGCGGGGGAGGAGAGACAAGCGGCGGCAGCTGATGTAGATACGTGTTGAATGTTCCACGTAGTGAAGGTAAAAGACTACCTTAACTCCCACGTCAGACGCATTAGCTCTGTTACATGCCACATCGTTGTGTGCTAGGAGCATCTGTTCTGTAAGCGAGTGTCGCAGCGGTTTGGGTGGGTGATCTTTCAGTTCCAGACAAACAACAAACAACTAACCTGTGAGGACCAAACCGTGAGGGAGTAAAAATCTTTGGTGAATATTGTACAATACAGATGTTGTGTACCTCTAGCTTTTTTGTGCCTATGCTCTCTTGTAAGAGAGCTGTAGTATCAGAGCTGTCTTGTTGCAGAGCTGATGTTTCACACATCACAGGAGTTCTTAATAGCCTGTTTTGTTCTTCGGTTAGGAGTTTGGACCACATGTCCTAATGAGGTATACAAATGTTATAGACACCCTATTTTGGTCTAGGTTTCAGTTTCAGCTCTAGTAAGTTAGATGATGATGAGGGATACACAGAATCTGCATTTTGTAATCAGTACACTTCCTAAATTCTTCTGTTGGTGGATTGTTTGTTGCTTTGGATTTTGAAGAGGAAGTGAAGAAGCACCACGGCTTCAATTACAACTTTAAGACATTCCTTGATCTGGATTTTTGCCATAGAGTCGCATAATACTTTGGGTTGGAAGAGACCGTCAGAGGTTATCTAGTCCAACCCCATGTTCATAATTCAATCTGATACTTCTACTGTAAAGCAAACATTACTTAAAGAAGACATAACTTGCTATACTAAAATGGTGTGTTAACTGCCCATGTTCTTTTTGAAGATGGAGAATCTTTGATGTGGAAACAATGAAGTAAGCTTAAGTTTCTCATGGTGGTTCGTGTGTTCTTGAAATGATGCAGCAGGCTGTAATAACTTAGAGCTGTCTTATGTAACACATCCAATTTAGATGCGGAAGGAAATTTTACCTTGATTTGAGCTTTGAACTTTTCCCTTTAATGCCTCTAATCAATCAACAGTTTTCACTTAATCTCAGCCATGAAATTAAGGTCTAAAAGTAAAAACAAGGCAATAGACTTCTATATAAAAGCTTAAGGATGGAAGTGGTGGGGTGCTACCTTTTGTTTACCAAAAAAAAAAAAAAAAAATTAGTCCTCTCTATCCAAGGGAATAGGGGAGCATCCAGGGTTCTTGATCGTAGAAAAGTCCTTGCACTGGTAGAGGGGTTAGTTTGCCTCAACATTGTGGTCTAAGTTGACAAAGGAGTTCAAGGTATGATTTGGCTGCTCTTATTTAGTATGCTTAGCATGGGTTGACGGAAGTTAGGCATTTTCTGGTTGCTTCTGATGCTGCATTCTACAATATACTAGTGTTATTGTATGAATGAATTGTCTTGTGATATGGTTTATAAGGAGATCAGCCATGTTATGAATCATAGCAGCTAGCTGAACAGTAGAACAGCCCTAATTAGTAAGACAGAATCTGAATTTTTCTTTTACTGTGTGAGCCATAATCTTTGGTCTCTCCGGAATTTTGGGGAGTCGTCTCTTGGAAACTTTTGCATTCACACAGTTGCTTCTAATTGCAAAGAAAGATGAAAATCTGATTCGTATGCTGAAATGAATTGAAAAATACAAATGAAGGAGATTTTTTTTTTTGATAATGTGAGTAAAATTATAATTTAGGGGTTTAATTTTAACTTTCTTGTTTTTCTAAAGCATACTCTTCTATGAAAGATACCAGAAACAAACTTTGACTGCATCTTACTGTAGAAGGTGTGAATGTGTCTGTGAGTAGCTTTACGGATGATAGGCAAGAAAACCTGATAGTGCCATTTGATACCTGCACTATGGAGAATATAATATTGATCTTTTTTGAAGCCAGGATTTTTCCACAAGGCTTTATCATTACTTGCAAGTTGAGGATTTGTCTGTTTTCTTGAGTACATCACTTTGGATGCCAAAAACTGCTGTTTTCAGTGGAAGTTTTGCTTAACAAAGATGAAATGTGAAAGTTGTCCTGAAAACTTGGTGTCTAGTGCTGTTATTTTACAAGTTAAAATTAATTAGTGCGTTTGTGAGAAGAATGAGCTAGTGAAGGTCATGAAGTATTATGGTTAAAGAAATGAACCCACATCCCAGATGTTGTAAGACATAAACATTTTTGTATCTTGAGATGCAAGAGTTCAGAGATGAGTCAGGTGTGTTGTTTTAGGGGACTGTCTGAAAGAGAACAGGAAGCTGACAGCACCTTTCTGTATTATGCTTTTCTTGCTTCTGGCAAATTTTTTTATATAGTGAAGAAACCTACCGGTAAACAGTACAGCCCTCTTGCTCATCTCCCCAAAATCTGTTACTATCTCTTGCACATCATAGCCTCACTCTTCTATCCATTAAAACTCTCAGTCTTGTAGAACCAAAGGTCCTGATTGTTCTTCTAGTGAAATTTTTGTTTCAAGGTGTCATTTGTATTTTCCATAGGAGAAGAGTTATAGTGTCATGAGGGAAGGATGTGGAGTTTCTTCTTCAGCATAGTGCTGCTGCTGGGGGCCTGAGACTATTTATCCTCTTTAAATTTGTAAACCAAAAATATACAATTAAATAGAAGTATTAATATAAAATTGTTGATTACTCATGAGATGTGGGTCTGGGTGTTTGTGGCGCTTTTTTTTTTTTTTTTTTAATTAGCACCTCAGAAGTTTCAACTGCAGTAATACGTTTTACTAGCATCCTTTGAAATAGTGTATTTCAACATATTGTTTCCAACCAAAAAATCTTTGGCTGAAGGTGGTGTTCTGTGCTAAACTGTCTGGCTAAAGTAGTTCTGCAAGATGCTAGCAAATACTATGTAGTGATTCATAGGGTTTTGTGCAATTCTAAAAATAAAGTCTTTGTGGAATTTTCTGATTTCAGAAAGACAACAGATATAAAAAAGACTGTTTTGATAGGTACCTAATGGTGTAGACTCTGGAAGTGGACAGGGTGTACTTAATTATCTGTTCACATTTTCTATATAGTATTAATATCTTAGCACTTGGGAACCATCTTATTTTAAGTCTTGTCAAGCTGTGTAGTTTCAGTGTCTCGTTTATGTTGCCAGCTTGTTTAGCCTCACTGTGGGCTTTACAGGCTGCAACACCATGGAAGAGGGACTTTTTGACAGAACTACAAAACTGTCAAACTGAGAATCTGAGCCTGAGAAATTAACTCAGTAATTGTATTCAACACAAGAGGATAATCTATTAAATCAGATTGAGGTATGAGAAGTATGCTGTTGATAACTTCTATGACATATGTGTCATAATACGCACACATGTGTTTATAACTGCATTGTCTCTTTGTTTTCTGGTTTGGTAGTCAGTCACATAAAGCAGGAATGATTATGTAGAATGGTCATGGCGTGGTGAGTAAATTCAGTACAGAAGGCACAAAATCACTATAGTGACCCAATTTCTGTTCTTGGGTTTGTCACTGGTTGTCTATATAACCTTCAGTGCATTTGTTGGTACTTTCATTTCCCAAGCCTCATATCTCTTAAACAGACATGACCTTTCATTACTTGGTAGTTGAGTTTTGTGCTAGTAGTTCCATCCAAACGCTGTTGTGTTACTTAAAAAAAAAATTAAAAAAATCTGTGCCATGGAAAATTTGGAGTAAGAATTGAATGAAAACTTTTTTTTTTTTTCCCCTCCTCTTTGAATGTAGTAGTTTTAAAGGAGCTCCTTGTGGTAGTAGATATATTAGAATGCTTTATACCTGAAAGATATTACTGGCTCTGGAAGATCAGCTTACATCAGAGTCGCCATTCTCTCATTGCATACTGTCATTGTCCTGTTCTAGAAATGTATGTATTCATTTAAGTGAACTTGGAGACCTGACTGGTTTCTGTCTGTGTTCTTAAAATTACTGTAGTGCTTGTCTGAGTAGAGCATGGTCATTAACATCTTATCCCACTGATGTTAAATCTCATGTACAGTGTGTTTGTATGGTCTTTATTCTTTTACACATAGATAACCGGAGAGTGAGGCATGGGCAAGGGTATTCCATTTCTTCTCCTCTTGGTGTGGGTCATTGCTGAAGAAGTTGAATTAGTTTTCCTGTTAGTAAAATATGGAAATTCTGCTCTTAGCCGGTTGAGTTGGAAAGCACGAGGAGTTGTAAGTGGCAAGAGTAGGAAGGGGGCTGAAGCATTTTTAATCTTTTTTGTTGTGTGTAGTTTGGGTTTTTGTTGTTGCTGAGGGTTCTTTGGTGTGTTTGCATGTGTGCGATTTTNCAGCACAACCCTGTGTTCCTAGAAGGTTTATGTATTCAGATGATTAGGCATTGTTTTCTGCTTTTAAGGGATGGGGAGAGTAGCTTCAGAATTAGTGATCTGTATGTCCTGAGAAAACCATTCAGTTGTTAATTAAAATGGTTTTTATGGATTAAAAAGTAGTTTGTTCAACTGTAAATTACCAAAGGCACACCAACAAGAAATTGTCAGTTAAATATTCTCATAGTTAAACTCTGATTAATAAGACTCTCCTTTTTTTCTCTGATGGGAGGGTTAGGAGTGGGAAATCTCATGTTCAGAAGGTGGTACTGTTAAGCTTTTCTTTCTTTCCCATGTGCCAGTTCTCATTTTGTGTACCTCCTAAATATTTTTTCAATAGTCTTCCTATTAAACAAATAATTTTGCTGTCCCGTTCATGGTGGGGTTTTTTCCTCCCTTTTTCTGACTGATCTGTCACCTGGTGACTCTGAAACATGAGTTACCTTTCTGTAGGGAGTCCTAAGAACTTTATCATGTCTTTTCTGTAACAGTAGAGGATAATTGGCAATAATTGGTTTTGATTAAAAATCTTGGAGGAAGGTGTTTTCAGAGAAAGGGGTACAACTCGGAATCAAGACTTTGAGATGGAATGTATATTTGAGATCAGATTGCCGTTTATTTAAATAGAGAGAGATGTATGTAACCAAAAAGATTATAGACCATGTAGTATTTTGGACTTCTATTTATTTCTCTTACTCAGAACATGTACCAATACTAACATTAATGTTTTTTTTCTCAATACAGCATTACAGTGTTACTGCCACCTATGTACAAAAGACAACTTTACATGTGTGACAGATGGGCTATGTTTTGCCTCAGTAACACGAACTGCAGACAAAGTCATACGCAATAGTATGTGTATAGCAGAAACTGATCTAATTCCCCGAGACAGGCCGTTTGTTTGTGCCCCTTCCTCCAGAGATGGTGTCGTTACTTTGCCTCATTGCTGTGACAGAGACCACTGCAATAAAATAGAACTTCCAATTCCAACACCAGGTAAGGGCTTTGGCATATTTGGTTTTTTAAAATTATTATTATTTTTTTAAAACAGAAAATTCTCTAAGAGTGGAAGTTACAGTTTTAAAATTGTAGGTGAACTTTGAAGGCCTAAAGTACACTTCAGATTATGCAAATAAAATTTCAAGATATTTGCAACATGAAATTTAGTCTTCTGGAGAAGGATGTTAGGGCCAGTTTTGAAGACTTATATGCAAATTAAATGGAAACTATGAGTAAGCACATAGTTGCTTTTATTTTCATTCTTGAAAAAGTTACTGTGCAAAAGTTTTGGTAAGTACATTGACATAATGTGAAGATCACTGCAAAATATAATAAATTTAGATGCATAGAAGGAAATAGTTTTACCATTTTCTTTTATTTTTATTGTCAGGCCCTACTCCAGGAAAACCAACTTCTAATCTAGGACCTGTGGAACTGGCTGCTGTCATTGCTGGACCTGTCTGCTTTGTCTGCATTTCACTAATGTTGATTCTCTATCTTTGTCATAATCGTACTGTAATTCATCATCGCGTGCCAAGTGAAGAAGATCCCTCATTGGATCGTCCCTTTATATCAGAAGGAACTACTTTAAAGGATTTAATTTATGATATGACAACTTCTGGATCTGGGTCAGGTAATGTCGCACTTTAGCAGTAATTACTAAATTGTAAGGCATCATTAAAAAAAGTCAAATCTACTTAAACTTTTAATTCAATAACTACTTTCATGTGGATTCATTTCATATCAGTGAAGATCCAATATATGGAAGTAAAAGAAACATTGAGTTACTGCTACTGTTCCATGTCATTCTCAGAGTAGAGTCTGCAGGGAATATCACAGTCAGCTATTATAAATGTTTTTATTTCTTCTGTTTATAAGGTTCAGTCATTTACCTTTTTGTTCCGCACAGGATATCTAAATTATCATCTTCTGTGGTTTTAAGATAATTTCTGAAGTTTTTTC
Organism: Pampusana beccarii; assembly: GCA_013399365.1. NCBI lineage: Eukaryota > Metazoa > Chordata > Aves > Columbiformes > Columbidae > Pampusana > Pampusana beccarii. Next base: position 297,325 of record VWYH01007076.1, read on the forward strand.
TTTAGTTTTAAACTGGAAATTAATTTATATCTGTAGCTATTGGTATATGAAGAATATTCTGAATTCCAAGTTAATTAGCCAGTTCTCTTCTTACAGAAGATGTCTTTTCAGTTGCAAATAGCCATTTCCACGTGTATGGAATGGACGCAGTAGGCAGACCATGTCTGAAGAATTTCTATACCTTGATTTCATGAATTATTTTAATTCTGACTTCAACAGATGTTGAAGATGAGACATATAGTCTCTGCTATTGTAATTCTGCCATAGTTAATTGTAGAATTGTGGTGGTCTGTGTCACAGAAATATGGTTTAATATGGGTTGATGTGTCAGACCATTGTATAAATTAATTAATCTCTGGTTCGTGTTAAACCGTGAGACATCAGGTTGTGTACTGTAACCTCTTATCAGCCTTCTACTGTATAAAATCTTTAATACTGAAAATTATTCCTGCTACTTGCAAATGTATGTTCTGAAACATCCATGCCCTTTTAGACTATTTTCTGCAAAGGAATACTGGTGTTTGATTCTCAACTGCTGAACTCTTTAATTTCATAGAATCATATAATTGGGTTGGAAGGGAGCTTTAAAGGTCAGTCTAGCTCAACCCCCCTGCAGTGAGCAGGAACATCTTCAATTAGATCAGGTTGCTCAGAGGCCTGTCCAGTCTGGCATTCCATGTCTCCAGGGATGGGGAATCTACCACCTCTCTGGGCAACCTGTTCCAGTATTTTACCACCCTCACTTTTTTTTTTTTTTNTCTTTTAAGTACTGAAAGACTGCAATAAGGTCTCCCCAGAGCCTTCTCTTATCCAGAATTGGAAAAAATTATAATAACAAACCCCAAGCGTCTAGGTTGTATTTCTTTCCCAAGGGCAGTAACTGGTAAAACTTAATAGCCTGTAGCTCTATCAAGTAAAATCAGCATAACTTGGTAAACATGTTTAGAGTATAGGTCAAAATAAGTCATCTTTAATCATATCCTCACTGGTGAGGTTGCACTGAATCTGTAGGCAGTTATGTTTCAACTGAGAAAGCTTTTTTGTGTCCTAATAAGATTTGGTTGTGGTAGGGTAAGTTGCTTTCTGGTTAGAAATAAAGCTGTAATAGTTTATGTTTACCTCATTTTTTTTTTTTTTCATTTGCTAACATTGAGAACTAAATCAAATAATGAAAGTGATTAATAGAACTAGCAAGATATTGGGCTAGAACTTGATAAATGCAAATACTGGACTTCTCCAATTATGTTCTTTCGGGGGGCGGGGGGTATACTGCAATAAGAGCCTTAGTAAGAGAATATGGAAGAGTCAGTGTTATACATTTCTTGGCATGCAGGAAGTTGTGATACATAATTGTTACACTGTTAGAAGCATACAACTCTTAAAGTCTGCAGGTACAGACTTTTCCTAAAGGTGGCTGAAGAGAAGTTCTGATTTAAAACAAGTTAAACCTTAAAAAAGCAGGTGTTTATTCTATATGTATAAGTAGTCATCCACAATGTACTATCTGCTATCGCTTCAGTAAACCCAGGAAAGAAAGCCTTTGAAGTCTTCCCTTGAATCTTTATTTAGTCGTATTTGTTTTACTGTCTGATTGATAGTTTGCCTTCTAACCTCTGTAGATAATCACAGCACTTCTGCCACTTTCTACATGGCTGCTTTCCCACACTTCTTTACATCAAAAGTCAGGCCTATGATAAAGTTAATTCAGACTTAGCTGTCAATTGGTCTTTCCATTTGTTATCAGGAATGTTCCTTCATTTTCCTTCTGGCCTTCTTCCCTGTGGTGCCTTTGCCTATTTACAAATTACACTTCAAATAAAAGCAACATCCTGGGGAATTACTTAGTTTTCAGAGCTTCAGGACAGTCATGCTGGTCTTGACTCCCAGAGCACCTGACCTACTATAGTGTTTGAGCACTGGCTACTGGTGGCTGCATGACTTACCCATAAGGAAAGGTCTTCCTCAATTTGTTCTTATGCTTGAAAGACATGGTCCCTGTAAAGCAAGAAGACTGGATGTTTATTTAAGAGTGATCTTTTAACATCAGCAGCAGTGAGTTCTATGTTGTTCAGCTGTTTGTAAGACAAGCATTAGTGTTATTTAGTGTTCTGTACTTCCCTTTTATTATGACAGTGAGGTAGGAGGTGCTTCAAGTACTTATTTTCTGTACTGTTGGCAGTGTATGTATTTGCAATGACTTCTATCGCTTGTCTCAGAACTAGTCAGTCAATGAGTATATAAATTCACGGTGCCTTAGTACTTGAACTGATAATTTTCTTGTGTCCTGAAGTATGCCTGCAGCATTTGAATCTAATTGAAATATGTATTTTAATCCAGACTTTGGTACAGCGCATTTCAATTTGAGAAGACTGTACATTTATGGAATAAACTGAGAGTGGGAAACAGGGACACTGAAGGGAGAAAAGTCAGAGCTGCTAGTTAAAATAGTGCTTAACCTTGTCAGAAACTGAGCTGTGTGAAAAGGATGTTTTTGATGCAAGAGGTTGCAAGAGACATGATGCAGATGCATGGAACAAACCAAATCCAGACCTAAGAAGCACAGCTAAGGAAGTGTTTGATCTGGTGACCTGAAATAAATATTCTGCTCTTAAATTCATGCTGAAGGGCCAAAAGAGCTCATAGTCAAATAAAAAAGATTGTACCAGTTTTGTATTACAGCATTGTCTGAAGAGAAGCATATAAAACAGAGAAGTGATCAAAACTTTAAAAATTAGCTCCCTGTTCAGATCAAAGGGGGGATAGAACTCATTTTCTGCAATGCTGAATAGTAAGCTGTTGTTAATTATTTAGTCTTGAGTTCTGTTAATATTGCCCTGAAACCACTAGAAGTTTAATGAAAGGAGTTGATGAAACATGTAAAATAGATCTGCTGAAGCTTCTAAGAGAAGGATTTCAAAGTCTCCTGAAGCTGAGAATGATTTTCAGATCATGATGCAGATCTCTAAATATCAACTGCATATTATATAGACAGATGGGGATGCCCAGCTGTTACTCTCCAGCTCACAAATGACAGAGTAACTAAATTGGAAGGAAACAGGAAGAATTGCCAAAAACAGGGGAAAGAAATTTTGATTATTATGGGTAGGTGACTTCAAGCAGGAACTTAGTGTTTAGAAATCTGAAGGGTCACAAAAATCAATGTGAAGTTGAGTCAGTTTAAGTGAGTGTAAAACTCCTTAAAAATTTATCTGCAGTTCATAGAAGCTTGAAGGGAATGAGTTTTTTCACAGTTCGTGCAGTTGGGTTTTTTTAATTACTCTTCAGAGGAAATATTCTGGGCAGAAACTAATGAACAAGAAGAAAGAGCAGCTGCTTTTGTTGGCCACATGTAGTGCTTTAGAACTTAATTCCTTAATTCCCAAATTATCCAAATCAGATTCAAACTTACGCATTGGACAGTCATTGGTCCAAACTAATCAGAATACAATTAAGATATGGAAAAGCAAAAGAACTCTTTTGTTTAAACTGTCAGAAGGCTTGAGGATGATTTTAAAGATGATTGAAGGCTTCAGATATAAATTGGATGACTGTGACTGAATACAAGTTGCTAAATGTTATGAGCTGCTTTTCACCTTAACGTGGTCTTGAATTTTCTCATGTTCCTGATGAGCAAACTGACTGTCATCTTTTTTCCATGCACAGTTAAAAGAAGCTGTACTCCAAGAGCTTGAAATACAGTTGTGCCCAATGTGTATGTCAAAGGCTAACACTGAAGCTATCTCCAGTGAGCTACTTTTCAGGCAGTCTGGTTTACAGTAAAGCAGTTGCTCGAATTCCAGATTTTCTTTATAGCAAGAAGAAGAGACTGCTCAGTTGCAACAGAAAATCTGTGAGGAATTCTTATGTATATAAGATAAATACGGGTTAGAATCTTCTGGGTTTGTTCAGCAGCAGTAGTAAGAGAAAGCACAGTTGCAAAAAACACAAGCAAGTTTGATCTTATAAATATTGTAAAAAAGTGCAAGAGCAAGGTTATAATTAGCAGGGTTTTTATTGTACTGTGACATGTTTATGTGATGATTTGGCATTTGTAATGTGAAGTTGAAATGTTTAATGTCTGGAAGTTTTAGAGCAGGTGTGTCAAACTCATTTTCACTGGGGCTACATCAGCCTCGCGGTTGCCTTCAAAGGGCCAAACGTAATTTTAGGATTGTATAAATGTAACATTTATACAGTAATTTTAGCAGTAGTTACATTTAGGCATGAAGGCAACTGCGAGGCTGATGTGGCCCCAGTGAAAATGAGTTTGACTCACCTGGTTTAGAGGTTAGCTGATAATCCTGGGACATCTTCTTTAGACAAGAAGAGTTGTCTTTAAATGGTACAGCAAGTTGAGAGCACTGCATCTGAAACTGAAAACGTACAAACAGTTTTCTGAAGCAGCTGTAGGAAAAAAAATAGTAGGCAGGTCACCCACTTCAAGTATACAAAATCAAGTTCACAGTATCACAGTATGCTAGGGATTGGAAGGGACCTCAAAAGATCATCTAGTCCAATCCCCCTGCCAGAGCAGGAACACCTAGATGAGGTTACACAGGAAGGCGTCCATGCGAGTTTTGAATGTCTCCAGAGAAGGAGACATGTTGTATTTAACATTTGTCAGTGGATTTTGCAGTAGTACGTAAGTGATAAGGAGGATGCATTTTCTGCCCAACAGAGTCTAGTTTTATATTTTCAGGATTGAGTTTGGTTGTGTGGTTGTTCTAGTCTGGCCTTTTCTGCATTTCAAAAGTCTGTCCATAAAGAATGGAAGTTAGGCTTCACAGGTGAGCCTTTACAGTTTGGGCACACAACACAATTGACCTGAGGACAGCTATTACAGCAAAAACTTTAATTTTCTCGGTAGTAATTATTGTAGCACCTGACAATGATTAAATCACTGGTATGGTGCCTTTTTTTTCCCTTTCTTCATGTAGGTGTGTTGTCAGCACAGGTCATGCAGAAAATTCCTGTAGGTCTGGAAGTCTCAAGAAACTCCTCTGAGTCCTGTAGTGTTTTAATTTGCGCTTCTCAGACTGAGACATAAGCATGGCAGTGCTGCTGACCATATCAGATGTCCTTCTAGTGCTGTTATTAGCAAAGAATATCCAGAGATGGATAAGAACTAGTTGTTTGAGCTGTTTGTTGGGATTTATTTTCTATAACGTAAGGAAACACAGATGTTCTTCTATCAGCTATTGGAACAGTGATTATGGAGTAATAGATTATTTTGTAAAGTGTTTAAGTGAAATAATCCTATAACAAGAGAGCTTAGTCTGAGCAGATAACCTGGCTGATGCATTCATCCTGTACTGTAGTATCACTACAGAATTCTGTGACAAGCCCTGCAGTTTAAAACAGGAAAGACCTAAACTAAAGACTTAAAAAACGAAACAAAATCCAACAACAAGAACAAGAAACCCTACAAACAAAAACCAAACAAGCCAAACAAACAAAAAAACCTCAGTCTTTGGGGGATGGTAGTGCTTCTTGTTGTGTAAACTTACGGAAGCAAATTATGAGGTGCAGTGAGTTTGGAAGCATGTAGATGTTCTGAAGCTGTAAAGCCTTCATGAATGTAAGCATTTTTCTCAAGTATAACTATAGTAAGGGGCACAAGAATGACCTGTAAAATGGGAAGCTTGCGTTACAGGGATGTGTTCATATTTTACTGTGGCTTGAGAGTACTAGCAAGCTACTGGCATACTTGGGCATGAGTGTGAATGTTCAACAGTCAGTGTTGCTGATAAGCGTGGTTTAACTTTAACTTAGAAATGGACTAAATCGTATCTGGTGATAAGTAAATGAATCAGTGGCAAAAGTGCTCTTGAACTGCTTTGCCAGGAGAGTTAAGGGCAGATTTTTTTTTTTTTTTTTTTTTTAAGGCAGCAACAGAAAAACCCCATAAAACTCAATCCTGATCATTTCGTGGTTTATTTTTTTCATTAAAATAAACTTTATGGATCAACAACTGCCAAAATTCTAAACTGAAAGGAAGTTTGCTTTCTGTGTAGACACAGTTTGTAGCATAACAACTTTGAATACTTGTATTGCTGGCCTACAAGGTTGAAAGCAGCATCTTAACCTACATGCTTGTTAGTAGTTCACAACAGCTGTTAAAATCTCAAGAGGGTTTATGTGCATTCTAAGAGAAGTATCTTAATTAAATATGGATCTTGTATTTAGTTCCTAAGTGCTTATTTTGTTAGTGCTATTTAAGGTTAATGCTAAATTTTGTTTTTAGGTTTACCGTTACTTGTGCAAAGAACAATTGCGAGAACTATAGTACTTCAAGAAAGCATTGGTAAGGGTCGCTTCGGAGAAGTCTGGCGAGGAAAGTGGAGAGGAGAAGAAGTTGCTGTGAAGATCTTTTCCTCAAGAGAGGAACGCTCATGGTTTCGTGAAGCAGAAATTTATCAAACAGTTATGTTACGGCATGAAAACATTCTTGGATTTATAGCTGCAGACAACAAAGGTTAGTGGTACTATGAATTCATTTTGCTGATTGTGTACTCAGAATAGATGGTAAATGAAAATTAAATTGTGAGTATCCAGTTAAGAACAGCAAAAAATAGTTTTGTTACTAGAACATTTCAGAGTTTGGCAGGCTTTTCATAGGTTTAATGAAGGAAAAAAGTACATTTTCCTTTTTCTGGAAAACATGCTTTGTTTACATCTAAAAAATTTGCATATTTAATGCAGTGTAATTTCTACAAGCAAATTAAAATACTGGCTAAGTTTGGTAAGGACATACCTTATCCTGTCAGCTTACACTTCTGTGGAATACCTGTACCTGTACTTCCCTAAAAAGATACAAGTGTGGGACCAAAAGTGATCACATCTAATCTTGTCCTGATATAAATTAGGAGGCAGGAGATTAATTTCTCAGGCTGAGATACAAGAAGTTACTCATTTACAACTCGAGTTAGAGAAGCAATTGGAAAAAGGGAATTAATTATTTGTTCCTAGTATTAAAAAACACCCTGTACCTGTTCCCTGAAGCTCTCCTGATAAGCCTTTAAGTATGCACTACAAGGAACAGTTTAACAATTTTTTCCAACTTGAGTTGTTGTGATTTCAGTCAGATGAAAGTTTCTTAGGTTTTCCTGAAGTCTGATTTAGGACGCAAAAATTTGGCAAAATCAACAGAAGTTTTTGATTTCTTACATTAAGGGGAGCTCAAATATTATTCTGTTTCATTCAGTTATCTTAAGCTGAAATTTCATGTTTCACCACAAATAGCCTTTGACTTTTTCGTGAAGAAAGCATTAGCAGAAAATTCTGTCACATTAGGGATGAGTCAAGAATACATACACATACTGGATTCTTCACGGGTTCTCAGTTTTGTGGGGAATTCCTGAATAGTGTTAGTGTAGTTGAAGTATACATGTAAATAGAGTTCTTTTTGGTTACCAGTTCTTTTTAATTACCAGTAGATTAATGTCAAGTTTCCGTATCTGTATAAATATCTAGAGTTGTAACAGAACCCAGGAGGTTGTGCGGAACATGTACCTTCTCTGGGAAAGGGTTAGCTTTAGCTAACTTGTCCCTAACAGTAGTTTGTGCAACTTGTTAACCTCCAAGAGCTTGCAGATCTACAGCATACCAGACAACTTCCTGCAGCTTATTATGCTTACCATTAGAAGCTGTCTTACTTTCATGCCTGAAGTTGTATTGGATATTAATAGCACCTGTGAGAGCTTGAATTTGTTCTGATGGACCTGCTAGAGTATCTGGAGCCTGGGTTTAAAGTTAGTAGATCAGTCACATTAAAGACGAATGAAAATCCATCTCTGCAGAAGCCTTAGGTAATATGTCTCAAAAGCATAAATGATGTATTGCAATACCTTAGCTATAACTTTTTAATAGAGTCTATCTTTGGTTAACAGTAACAGTCTCCCATTTTGCCCCAAACCCATAGATAGTTTGCCCCAAAAATACGCTTCACTGCTGTGTGGAGGAGGTATGAGGAAGGCTTCCTAAATGAGTGAGTTCCTAAAATAATTTCCTGATTGCTGTGTCAGGTTCCAGATGCAATAGAATGAAATTCCATTTGACTTTGTCATCTTTGGGTTCCTTGTAATATAATGTGATATAAAATTGTTTCTAGTTTCTATTGTTAGTATGCTCTACATACAAAGAAAAAATCCTTAGTTGATAGGTCATGCCATTACTTGAGGCTTTAAGGCTTTAGGGTAAGGCTCTTCTATTCTCTTGAGCACTACTTGGTAACTGATTTGCAAAAAATGGATGAGACGTGTTTTGAAAATGCTGCTATTCTTGAGTCTAATTTCTAACAGTGTTGCTGTTTGAGCAGATGAGGAAAGTGGATTACTGTTTTTAATCCAACAGTGCAGAATTCTCAGTATAACATTCTGCATCCTCTCAGTGAGGAAATAGGTATACACCATTCTCTTTGTGTGTTAAGCATTCGGAAGTCCTGAATATTGAAGGGGTTAATACTTCAACTCTTGCTTGGGATACATCAGGGTCCCCATTGAATGGGAGAACACAGAGGGACCGTTAAGGAGGTAGTGCTTCCAGTTTAGTAGGTATGCTGTCAGGGTACTCTGAGAGGAGCAAGTGTATCACAACATGGCTTTAGAGACCAATGGCTTAAAAACACCTCTTAAGTCTTTGATTGTAGATGCTGGTGCTAACTGATAAATACTTATTAGTTGCCACGTGGAAGATGAAGTATTAGTTTGCAGCAATAGTAGCTGTGGAGGATTTGCCTCCATTTCTCCATAGAGTAGAGTGTTGTGAATGCATTCAGGAGTTACTGCAGTTTAGCTGGAATGCAATCATGAGACTCTAAGAATCTGACTGTCTGAGACCTTGCAAAGATGACTACAGAGATATATCAGTAAAATGAATTTCTTGTGCAATCCCAATTCAGTGCTTGCTGAAAGCTTCAGTGATCTATGGAGAAGAATTAGGAGTAGGTTCTCATGTATCCATCATGAATGCTGAGGAGTTTTATCTCTTGACATGTAGTTTGTGGTGTAAGTGTGGACTAGTGTCATGCTGCAATTCTCCCTACTAGTAAAGGTATTAATTAGGTCTCTCCTTAATGCAACTGTGTATTTTTCACAACTGCTGGGGAACATCTGGATGGCCACTGTAGTTGTAAAATGGGGGGGGGTGGGGGGGTGGGTACCTTCAAGCAGAAGGGTGCGTATATAGATTAGAAAGTGTTTATAAGTCAGATCAGTTAAGTCAGTGGCTTCAGCTCAGATGGTAGAGACACAGAGCTTGTGACTGGGCTGCTGTCTTCATTCCTTGTTCTACATTGTTCAGACATTCCATGTGCCTTAATGGCACACTCTCCTCCTTGGCTTCCCCACAGCTGTATGGTGTTTAGAAGGCTACAGGAGCTGGTCCAATCTGTCTGCTTTCCCATCCCAGAATTTACTGGGAAGTAGGTGCTGCTGTTAAACCATCTTGGCAGCTGAGAAGCAATAAATTATTTTAAGTGCAGTTGTGTTCTCTCTGGTTAGCATGTTTGTTTTCTGAATAACTCTATTTAGCCAGGAATATATGCTCCCTTTCAAATACTGCTAGGTCAGGGAAATATCTTTCTGGGCTGTGTGTTGCCTTGTTTTGAACCACCTAAACAGCTAGCTTGGGTTTTGGGTGGGGAGTGTTTGTTTGGTTTTTTTTGTTGTTGTTTTGGTCTTTCTAACCTAGTCACTTAATTGTAAAGTTTATCAGGTACTACTCATCCGTATTATTCTACTAGTAGAAGAGCAGTGGCAGCAGCCTTTATTTACAGTACTAAAGGCTTCCCTGGATTAGCTGTCTGTAACCCTAACTATCTGTAGTCATGTTATAAGTAAAGTTAAGTCTTTTACTGCACACTTTCAGATAACTTTGTGCTAAAATACGCTGGCCTCTCCATTTGTTCCTCTTAACTGAAAACTCTGCTTTTGTAGGTGAAAGTTTTGTTCAGTCAGACTACCTTACATGATAAGTAGATCCGCAAGAATGATGTTAGGCCATGTGCTGTGGAGCAATAAGCAGAATTCCTTCCTCTTGAGAAAAGTAACATTTGAGCCATTTATTCTTTTTGAAGTTCTGGCTTTAGCCTGAGAAGAAGGAATTTGACTGGAAGGTCTTGCTAATCTACACAGCTCAAGTGCTTTTTATCAATTTAACCAGATTACTATTTCAACGTTAGTCAGGCTGTTTCAGTAACAAAATATCAGTCCTCTTCCAGCCACAGACAAAAGTATTTTCTCCCACATCTCCCTGAATAGGTCATTTCTAAGAGTTTTCTAGTTATAGATCCCTTATGTATCTAACCTTTTCACTTCTTGTTTCTCTTTTTTTTTTCCTGTTACATCATCTGCATGCCAAAAATAGGATAATGTATCCCACTCCTTTCTTTGAAACACTTTACTACGTGACACTTGTTCTGCAACTCCTTTTAAACATACAACTTGGAGCCTGAGTCTGCAGCTCAAAACTCTGGTACCAAGCAGTATTGTCATACCTTAATGAAGCATGTGTCAGGTCCACTTGCTTTGCAAGTACCAATGTGGAAGAAGCATTTTTCACTTAAGTGGGTTCAGTCAATTCAATTTTAAATTAAACTTGATTATGTATTTGATAAAGCGGTTGTTACTAATTCATTTCTTCAAGAAGCAGCTTGTCTAAGATGGATGTTTCTTGGACTTAACTAATGTTGGTTTTTTTCAAACTGTAATCTTCTAACAACAAATCTGAAAGTTTATTTACTCAGAATTTTAAGTTGTTAGAAGGACAGAAGAAAAACCTTTTAGTGATTTTGATGGTCTAAAATACTTTCAGGTTTCTTGCAAACAGATGAAATAACCGTAATCATCTCTTAAATAGATTTCCAACATAAATTTTTCTAGTGTTCCTGAACATTTTGAAATTGCTTGAGTTTCTTGATCATAATGTAAATTAGGTTACCTTGTCATGGAAGGCTGTAATTACTACTGGGTGTAATTACTTTTTCTTTCCTGATAATGCAAATCGTGTGGTTGAAAGCTTCATGGCAGATGCTGTTTACTGTGCAGCCTGAAATACTCAGGGTCATGTTAATTACTTAGTAATAATTAACTAATGTCAACAGTATAGGACTTACATTAATCATAACGTGTTCTGGTTAGATCGCTAAACAAATGTGTAGCTTGTCAAATATAGCAAGGTAAAGAAAATGTAGTAGGTGTTATCTAATAACTAGACATTGTACTTAGTGCTATATTTCAGCTTGTTTGTAATTAATATTCATATAAGCTTGGATGTAACACTGTCTTTTTAAAATCTGGTTGGGGGGCCACAAGTAGGACACACAATAGGAAAGAATCATGGCTCCTTTCAGAATGGATTGTTACCCCAGGTTTGTATTTTCTTATTTGAAAGGAAGGTAAAAACAGACTGAATATTAGGACTCGCAGGTAATAAATAAGATAAAACTGAGGTAGTCTGTAATCAGCAGCATGTTCTGTTAATAGGTGAGCACCTAGAATTAAGAGGGGAAAATCTTTATGCAAAGACACTATAATCTTGATTCAAAGTAATGATAATTCTTCAGGAACTTTGTGACGTTTTTTTAAAGTTCTCTTTATACACAAGAGGTCTGGTAGACTACTTAAAATAGATTACCGATTTTCCTACTTATTGGTGTCTAGTTTAGACACCTGCTGAGCTACCACATTCATAATAAACACGACAGGAAGTCAAATACAGGATCAAGCAAGGAGTGTTCATAGTGTTAATGCCCAGGAGAGGATTATTCGAGGTGATGTATGGTCGTAACTGATGAAGCAGTAGAATAAAACCACATGGAGAGAATATTCTGAACTGATTAAGTTAACTTATTTTGCACTTCTGCAGCATTTCAGAGATCCTTGACTATATGTATTTGAGAGGCCTGTGAACACATAGCTGTTTCTAATAGTTCTGTAAAACTGGTTCAGTGAAGCTAACACTGATGGAACGACTTTTCAGAGACCGTAATTCTCCTTGGAAAAAGTAATGTTTAATAGTATGCTGAGTTCTGCAGGTTCGGACATGGATATGTGAAATAGCAAAAGAAGCAGCAGTCTGACTAAAACATAATTGAAGATATTTTTTTAAAATCTTTCAGTTTGGAAGTCTCTTCTGTGAGCATATTATAAGAAGCTTCCCACTGCAGTAGCAACTTTCTAACAGTCTTTTACAGGTGTGCTGGGTTGGCCTAGACAGGGTTAATTTCTACAAGTAGCTGGGGGGATGGCACAGCCAGGACAGCTGACCCGAAACTAGCCAAAGGGGTACTCACAGAATCATACAATGTCCTGAGTTGGAAGGGACCCACAAGGATCTAGTCCAACTCCTGTCCCTGCGTATGACAATCCTAAAATTCACATCATGTGTGTGAGGCTGTTGTCCAGTCTCTTCTTGAACACTGTCAGGCTTGGGGCCATGACCAGCTCCTTGGGGAGCCTGTTCCTCTGGGTGAAGAACCCTTTCTAATGTCCAACCTAAACCTCCCATGGCACATCTTCCTGCCATTCCCTTGGGTTCTGTCATTGGTCGCCAGAGAGAAGAGATCGGTGCCTGCCCTTCCTCCTCCTCCCCTTGTGAGGAAGCTGTAGCCACCGTGAGGTCTCCCCTCAGTCTCCTCCAGACTGAACAAACCAAGTGACTTTAGCTGCTCCTCATACGGCTTCCCCTCCAAACCCTTCACCAACTTTGTAGCCTTCTTCTGCATGCTCTCCAGTAGCTTTATATCCTTTCTATCCTGTGGCGCCCAGAATGCACACAGTGAGGCTGCACCAGGACGATCGTCCCCCTTGCATGACTGGTGGTGCTGATGCACCCAGAACACAGTTGACCCTCTTGGCTGCCAGGGCCCACTGTTGGCTCATGTTCAACTTGCTGTTGACCAGAACCCCCAGATCCTTCTCTGTGGAGCTGCTTTCCAGCTTCTTATCCCCTGGTCTGTATGTACAGCCAGGGTTGCCCTGTCCAAGGTGCAAAATCCAGCACTTGCCCTTGTTAAACTTCATGGGGTTGGTGGGTTGGTGATTGCCCCATTCTCTAATTTGTCCAGATCCCTCTGCAGGGCCTCTCTGCCCTCGAGAGTGTCAACAGCTCCTCAGAATTTAGTGTCATCAGCAAGCTTGGTTAGTATTCCGTCAGGTCCTCTGTCCAAGTCATTCATCAAGACATTGAAGAGCGCTGGCCCTAGGAAGGATCCCTGCTGAACCCCGCTAGTGACTGGTTGCCAGCCCGACATAGCCCCATTTATTGTCACCCTTTGAGCCCGGCTCGTCAGCCTGCTGCTTACTCACTGCATTGTGTGTTCATCCAACTGTATGCTGGGCATCTTGTCCAGGAGGATACTGTGAGAGACAATATCGAAGGCTTTACTGAAATCCAAAAAGCTCACATTGACAGGCTTCCCTTGGTCAACTAGGTGGGTAACCTTGTCATAGAAAGAAATTAAGTTTGTTAAGCAAGACTTTCCCCTCATGAACCCGTGCTGGCTGGGACTGATGACTGTTGTCTTCCAGGTGTTTTTCAATAGCTCCCAGAATAATCTTCTTCATAATTTTGTCAGTATATAAGCTCATGCTCAGTAATAAAAGGGGGACTGGCCATGTGGGCAGTCTCTTTTTCTTCCAGCCAGGCAACGGAGCCGTCCAGGGTGCTCTTGGTTCCCTTTGGACCATGTGGTTTGGTGCTATTGTGTTTTGGGTGTGAGCTGTTGTCTGGGACAAGGGAGGGAAGGTTTTGTCGCAGGCTGTGGTTTGGAATCCACAGTTGCTGCTTCAGAAAAATTGAACGGCAATGATGGGATTACCATGTGGAGAGAGATTGCTCTGTGTATCCGTTGCTTTGTATGTTCTTTTATTATTGTTGTTATTGTTTATTTGTAGCTGGTTTTGTTTCTGTGGTGCTTTGGGTTTTTGGTGCGTGGAGTTTTTTTGGTGTGTGGTTGTGGTTTTTTTGTTTGGTTGGTGTTTGGTTTGGTTTTTGTTTTGTTGGTTTGTTTTGGTTTTTTTGGGGGGGGGAGTTTAAACCATTCTGTCAAACTGTTCTTATCCCAACCCATGAGTTTTGCCTTTTGTTTCTTGATTCTCCTCCCCATCCCACTGGTGGCAGGGAAGGGGTGAGCAAGTGTGATTTTTCAGTTGTGAACTGGGGCTAAGCTATGACAATAGGTTAGAGTAATTGACTGCTTTGTTTTGCCTGATTAAGTTAACAACTTAGTTGAGACAATACTAGGAATGTAGCAAGGTAGAATTCTCTTTCCATTATGAGAGTTTTTTGAAAGTAGATTTGACTTTTATTTCCCTATTCTGAAGTATTTGGTGTGTTTTTAATTATCATTATTATTAATGGCATCACTGGCCTCCCTAGAAACCTCTAAGCAGAAGTGATGCTTGAAGGTTTTTGCCACCACATGCTTATTTAAAGATAAGTAAAAGTGCTTATATAAAGGTAATTTCTGTCAATCTGTAGAATTGGGCATTTTGTGTCTGACTTTTCTGGGCCAAGTGTGTTCTTAGGAGGGAGGGGAAGGAACTGTAAGAACATCCTATTTGGAAATTAAAATTTTTTCAGTATGTTTATGATGTTTATGAACTAACTTCTGAGTTTACTTCTTCCTATTCTTCATATTTAGTTCTCGAGTATGCATTTTTATAATCCTTAGGGACTGCCACATAATGAAATGTGTTTTTATCCTGTGCTGAGTAATCTCACTTGTTCTTAGGGAATAGTGGCTGTATAATTCAGGATAGAAGTCCAACTGAAATCTTTCATGGGATAACCGGTCTTTTAAACAGATGAAAGCCATCTACTTCTGTAGAAACATCTATAAAAAAAGATTTGCCACATGAAGGTTACTTCTATAACAAAACAAAATTGGAAAACCTATTTAGTGGCAGGATTGTTCCTTTCTGGGTATATTTCTACTTCTTAGATCAAAAAACTTTTGCCCCATCTTGATTTGATGGTCTTTAATGGTCTTCCCTCTGTGGCTTAAACTTAAAGGTATTTTCTGTCCACTGCTTTTAATAATGTGAGCAGTTTAGTTCTTATCTGTCATTTGTATGCCTTGGGATATCTGCAAATATATTATGGCCTGTCTTAATAGTTCAGTGAAACATCATACAACAAACTGGATTTTCCGTAATCTGTGTTCTTCATCCTGTTTTGCCTTCTGGAAACCTCAATTTTGGCTAGCAACTTGGAGGTCCCCAGAGGTGGGATTCAATTTTGCTTTTGAAGTTATGTGTCCAGTTGCTGCTTGCAAGCTTGTACTCCAGGAGGAAAAATATCTACCAGCTGCTGGTAACTGTGGAAACTTTCTCCCAGGCTGAGGCTAGATAGGTTATGGGAAGACTGAAAGAGTTATGGGGCAAGCTTGAAAGCCATTTTTTTAATGGATAGCCTGGACAGTATTGTACTAGACCAGTAGTGACAGTATTAGTTTTACGTCGTACATTCAGCACTTTACCCCTCAAGCAGAAAAGTTAGGGGAGGCAGGGCCTGGCTAATACCCTGAGTAGTTCACTTTGGAATCATAGGGACCTCAGCTTTCTGTGGTTTGTCTTTTAGTTTAAATAAAAGAGTGCTCACTAAGCTGTTCAGAAGGTCTTGTATGTTAGTCCTAGCCCTTACAGAGGCATTTAAATGTTACAGGAACAGAAGATGTAAAAGTCTGATTTGCAGAGGTTACTTGCAAAATATAATATGTACTTCATAAACATTGTATAAAAGTGGCATATGTTTTTCTTGGCTTCTGTGGGTGTATATGTGATATTCGTTACTGTTATTTTGCAGACAATGGTACATGGACTCAGCTGTGGTTGGTGTCAGACTATCATGAGCATGGATCACTCTTTGATTACCTGAACAGGTATACTGTAACAGTGGAAGGAATGATCAAATTAGCTTTGTCCACTGCCAGTGGTCTTGCTCATCTTCATATGGAAATTGTTGGCACACAAGGTAATCTTACAACTGCTCAGCCTCTCACATGGATAATACTGGATTTTTTTTAAATGACGCATGTTTAGCTCTTTCTGCTATAATTCTCTTGTTAATTAAAACATTCAACCTTTTCAGGGTGTAGTCGCTTTGTACACAGCTGCTTATTTAAGTGATGAGAAGGCAGCTGAACTTAGCACAGATACCAAAGTTAATCCCTTGTAGAGTTTAGTGAATTGAAAAATGTCTGTTTGGGACCTGTGATAATTTCTGAACTAATAGAATGTCTTAATTAGGAAAGGTGTTTTGTTTTGTTTGTTTTTTAACCTTCCTTTCTATGGTATATCCAGGTCTTGTGTTGTAACAGTCCTTCCTGCAACACACCTGTTACAAGCAACTAGGTAATAATGCCCGTAGTATCTTTTAACTTTATTTTGAGGCATCACTATGGGTCTGTTTCCAGAGATATTAGAAACATTTTGGGGGCAAGTAGTATGTGTATGCAATAAATATTTGCAGGAAGAGGGAAAGGAGCAGTAGAGTGGAGTAATACAGTAGACATTTAAGTCCCTTTTCTGAACAGACGGCCAGTTCACAGTGAGTGGTTTTGGGAGTTAACCTTGATGTACGTAAAGCAACAGAACTGGAGAAATTCTGTAACCTAAGACAAAATCTGCACCAGCCTTAGAATAATAGCAGTTCTCTTTTTTACAAATGTTATTTCTATATTTTTTTTTCCCTTACAGGCAAACCAGCAATTGCGCACAGAGATTTGAAATCAAAAAATATACTGGTAAAAAAGAATGGAACATGCTGCATTGCAGACCTAGGATTGGCAGTTAGGCACGATTCAGCTACAGACACAATTGATATTGCCCCAAACCACAGAGTGGGAACGAAAAGGTAAAATTATGTGATGCGTCAGGTGACTTTTATAATAAAATGCTTCGTTTTTACTTGTCCCATATAGAAGATTTTTGTGGGTACAAACACAAGCAGCAGGAACACGTAAATAATAGTGGGTAGAGTTCCTAGGCACTTCATTTCCAGCTGGTAATATAGTTAGACAGTAGGTGCTTAAAAAGCATGTTGAATCTTGGCATCTATTACTAGCATATGTAAAACAACAAAAGCTTGCAAAATATTGTAGGGCACAAATACATATGAAAACAATCAGGAGACTTCATGAATGACAGTTTTAGAGACTTCACCGCTCTATCTTTATTCTTTCTACATTGCGTTGCGTGGAAATGTTCCTTGCAGCCAATCTGGATCATAAGACAGGATATTGGCAGTGAAAGTAAAATGCTGGGTTTTTTTCAGTGTGAAGCCTGTGTGATAGAGCATACAAGGTTCAGAGTCTCGAACACAGGCTTTCATGGGATCGTATTTTTGAGAGAAATAAGAAAACTTAAAACATCAGTCATCTTTGTCATCTAATGCATAAATAGAATTGTCAATGATGAGTTAGTGTACTCCCTTTCTTTTAAAGGCCTACTTCTGAATTTGGAAATGTGGAATTCTTGTCCTCAAAAGAACTCAGAGCTGTTTAATTAAATCAACACAAGTGGAATTAAACTTATTGGCTGTAATTTATAATTACTGGACCTTCAGACAATAATAACTGGAAGCTGTTCTGAAGAGAAGATTAATTTCTGTTAGTAACCTATGCAGCTATATAGCACACAGATATCAGCAATAACAGTGAACCACAGCAACAGAGTGTGGGCAACTTCTCGTTCTTTTGATGCCTATAGGTCTAGTGGTATGTGAGACTGAAGTTTCTGTGTCTGTCACGGAGAAATGTGTGGAAACCCAGAGATTCCAGGCTGAGCCTGATTAACTCCAGCATGTGCCCTAGCAGTGTTGGGCAACATCAGTATCAAATTTTCTCCAATCCATGCATAAGAAAATATTTTTTAATGTATCTCTGTAGTTATATAGTGCAGGGGAGGCAGGGGGTGATTTGGTTTATACAATGAACAAGGATGCCCACTTAGTAGCTGTGGCTTTGTGGAAGAAAAAAAAACTTAAAGGCTCAGTGAACAAAAACTGTTAGTTAGATCATGTATTGAAAGTTTATTTTACTGACAGTTGTATCACTGACGTTGCTTTGTTCTGAATCACTGCTGTACTAGTCCTTTGCCATCTTCAAAAATACCACACAAATGGTCAAATGAGATTTATTTTCTGAGCTACTATTACATTACAAAGTATTGGGCATTATTCCTTCTCAAAGTCTCCAGTAATCATTGGTAGTAAAACAGCAGACTATTTTGGAGTTGGCCGTTGCAAACCTAGCTGTGTGCAAGGCACATACCACGTGTGACGTAGTATTTTCTACTATACCTACATGCGAAGAAAAATGCTGTGCAAATCAGTTACTTCATTTAGTGTGGTCTTTTGGGAAAGCATCCTTTCAGCTGTGTCTGTAGATCCGGCTTACAAGATCTCTTCTTGCATAGGTGCTACTAAGTATCTTGTTCATCTTCCTTCACAAGAGTAAAGCTGTATCAACTTGGCTTGTTTGCTGCAGTGGGCAACAGCAGGACTAAGTCTTTCCCACTTTAAAGACATTAATCACTGCTACCTCTCTGAAAATTGTGTCATTCTCAAAAGTCTTGGTCCCCTCTTGCTTCCTCTTGTGTATTCTTAAGTAACTCTGCACCTCTAGTTAATTTTTCGTGATAAAGCTCAAGTCTTATCTGTTCAGTGAGTATTCTAACTCCCATTGATTGCCACAGCTGATACCTCTGCTGTACATGGAAGCTCGCAGTGCAGGTTCAGGGAGATCTGCCTAAGTTTATATTTTTCTAGGCACCGTCTGTTGTAGAAATATGTGATCTGGGGAGCAAGCAAGATTCGCTCTTGGGTGAGTGATCTAGATGCTGATTCAGAATGATGATCGTTCTCTCTGCCTGAATGAATCTTTGTTTCCTGTTCAGAGGCTTAGTTTTACCAGAGGGTGTGAATTTTTTTTTCTTTTTTTTTTTTTTTTTAACCAGGGGGTGCATGCTTTCATAGCTCAGCCTGCAGCATGAAGCAGGGAATGTGTGCTTAAAACGGAGAAGGAAAGAATCCCTCTCTCACTCCCTGAGGCAGGTTTTTTGGAGGGGGGAGAAAAAAAACCAAAACCAGACCAGCAAAAAACAACAACAACGAAACACAACACCAAAACACAACTAATTCTGCTTTTTTGTTTCGTATTTTGGGGTTTTTTTGAGAGATTTTTGGCCGAACTGTTACTTTTGGTAGCTGAAATAGGCTGTGTTTAAAAGAAGTTTGGCTGCAAATCCCATGTTACCATGGGTGCTTTTTTGCAGTTGACCTAAACCCAGTATGAGAAGAATTCTGTGCTTGTAGAAACAGGCTTGGTGAAAGGAGATGTTGCACTCAACATGTTGTATATGGGTCCTGTTTTAAGTACTTTATGTTGTTCAAGAAATTTAGCCAACTAATACAGAGCTTTTTGACTAAAAGGGGTGGAGGAAAGAGGTCAGTGGGCAAAAGTTTGGCAAGGCTGTGCTCAACATAATTTTTACACTTCTTTGTAGACTTATCCTCTTATTCTTGGAGGATACTGATCTACAGACCTTGTTTAGAAGGTCAAAGTCTATGTAGAGTAGTTCTCTCCAAAACCTAGAACACTGTTTCTGACAAGCAATGCATTTCCAGTGTAGAAGCTGAGGAGATGCATGTTTCTCTCCCTTTTGTCTGATAGCCATGAAACGGCTCATCTGCTAACCGCGTTAGATGACCTACTTGCCTTTCACCTCTCTTGTTCCAGCAATAATCTCTCAAACTTTTTGAGCAGTCAGTCACCATTCTGAGTTATGGAAGCCAAAGCCAATCTAAATGCATTGATGGAGTACCATGGTAAGAGGTCAATTTACCAATAAATTCAATAGAAGTAACATTGGGAGTGGGGGCTATGTTCTTTTTAGGGTATGAATTCAGCTTCATTGCTACGTTCAGGCCTTTTATGGTCTTTCCTGTTAAAACCGTTGTCCTTAAGATGTTTTACAGAAACTAAGACAATCTGCTTTGATGCCTGTATAAGTGATTCTGGCTGGCAGTCTTTCAACATGGTTGGAATTTTTGGTTTGGTGTTCTTCCAGCTTCATCACTCTTCTCATCCCCATGTGATCTTAAGATAGAGCAAATATTCTTTCTTCTAGACCCAAAGCTGATCACTACTATGCTGTCAAGTGAATGCAGTAGCATGAGAAGTTTATCAAATAATGCAAAATTCTTGGAAAGCATTAAAATATCCACCACAGTCTTGCACTCTTGATTAAAAAGTTTTTTATACAGGTGGCCCAGAATAATTTGAGTCCTGTCCATATTAGAGATTGTGGCACATGTAAAGTTAAGATTCAGCTTCCATTCGATGAATTCTGTCAAAGTAAACCTTACTCTTGAGAGAGTTGTCCTGTGCTTGTGATGTGTCATGACTTGTGGGGAATTTATATGCCTGTACAGTGCTTAGGAGAACCCTGATGTCAGCAACCCTTGTTGAAGTTCTGGACTGTTTGCATTTTTGCTCTTTTGTTGATAGCCCTTGCTTCCTTGTTCACATGTAATTTCCATAAGACACAGTAGTGCTGTGAAAATTCTGAAAGGTATGATAGTTCTGAAATTTAGGTAGCATGTGTTATATTCTGCCTACTATCTTTGTTACTAAGGAAGGAAAAATCCTAGTATTATGTTAGTTAAATGAAATTCTGCATAGGCTTCAGTGGTTGTTCAGAGGTTGAGCTATTGCCTGAGGCTGTATTCCACTCCAGTAATCTATACATGTTGCTTTTTTAGCAGTTAACTGTGCTCTCCAAAGCCTTCATGTGATTGTTTGCCTGCTTCATTAGTATATTGGCTTGAGATTGACAGGGCAGTAATGTGGAGAAACACACTGAACTCTGCTAAACACTACATATTGGGTTTAGCTGCTAGAGCCATACCAGATTGAGAGAGCAATACTACAATTGATGTTGGCTGATACAGCAAATAACATTCATTCTTTCCACCAACCAGTGGGGGGGATGCTGCTGTCAGTAACTCCCACAAGGTGGTTCACACTGACATTTTGCTTGATGCTCTCATATTAGACCTAGTCACTTGATAAGGTACTGATCACTTGGATGCAATGACCAGTTTTCAGTCCGTGTTTCTGAGTTGAAAGTCTGTCATAGATTTTTCTATTGCAGGTAATGTCAATAAACTTGGGAGCACAGTTGGTAATGTGTAACTCAAATTGGATTTACTGCTAAAAAAAAAACAAAGCCTGGCAGAGTTTATGATGGGACCTACAGACTGTATGATGAAGAATCAGTAATTGCAGTAGTAGGGAGTCTTAATTCCCAAGGAATCCTTAACCGTGCTGCTTTTCTTTTTTAACCAGCCCTTTATCTCTCTCCCCTCTTTAGTCTTGCTAGGGGGTGTTACAAGTAGCTGCTATATCTTGCCAGGTTCAATAAGCTGCTTCTTGCCGCCTGGCCTCTGGAGCCCAGACTGGTGTGTTCAAGAGCTGTGGCTCTGTCAATCCCAGGCCCTTGAATGTAGCTGCTGCTTTCGTACTTGAATTTCAGCTGGTAGTGAAGCTGGGTATACACAGATAAATACAATACTGACAGGGCTGATTACACAGATTGCTATATAGCATGTGTTACCT
The DNA here is from genome assembly GCA_013399365.1 of Pampusana beccarii. Taxonomy (NCBI): domain Eukaryota; kingdom Metazoa; phylum Chordata; class Aves; order Columbiformes; family Columbidae; genus Pampusana; species Pampusana beccarii. The sequence continues at coordinate 318,947 of VWYH01007076.1, forward strand.
TCAACACCTGCATAAAACACTATCAGAACTTATGTATAAGTATAGACAGCCAAGTCTCCTTCCTTATCAGCTGATCGGAATTGAACTACGTTACTGAAAACACACTCACACCCCCACCCTTCTGTAGTCTCACCAGTCCGTGTGTCTTTGTGAATCCCTCAACTATCAGTACAATACTCTGTGTCTAATGCTGCCTTCTGTGCTCCACAGCCCCCCTACTCACCAGCTGGGCTGGGTTAAGCTGCAGTAGCAAACAGGTGTGTGTACTTGTATGCACACCTACATGCATGAATTCCCTCAAATACCAGTGCAGGCGCTCCGCTGCCAAACATCTCTGTCTGGGCCACCTATTTGCTGGCTAGACCAGCTTGAAGTTTGATAGTGTATTATAGTAATGCATGCCTGCCATGCATACCAGGTTTGGGGGAAATACAAACCTTCCAGCTCACCCCAGGAGCTGGTATCCAGGCATGTCGACCTTATGACTTGTGATTCTCGCTCCAGTTGCTGGTGCTGAGAGGCCCTTACTCTGCTTTTCTCATTCCAGTTCTCCCCTGTAGTGGGTACCTGTAACCATCTGGCTGTGAAGCCTGTGACCTGTGGTGCCACTTCAGTGGCTGAAGCAGAGACACTCATTTGTTCCAGTTACTGGCACCAGGGTGCCTTCACCCAATGTCTGACTGCAGTTGCTGGAACAGAATTCATTCATGCTCATGCCCCCACAGTAGCTCCAGATACATGCTCTTAAGACTTGTGAACACATGCTCCTAGTATCCACAGTTCCCTTTCTAGCTGCTGATGCCAGGACTATCCAGTTGCTGGCAGCCCAGGCCCAAGGGCAACTCCATTCCTTGTCTGACTCCAGTTGCTAGCCCTGAATTTACTCATGCCTGCCTCCGGTTGCTGGCATGTAGTCCTTACCACACACATGGACGTGGGGTCGAAAGTGAGATTGCATAGAAAAATAGTTATGATTTAATAAGAAGATGGGATACACTGTGGTGAGCAGGTGCAGGGCTTGGTCAGACAAGTGAAGTAACTGGCTAGTGTTCCTCCAACTGGCCCCTTTAATATCCTTTTCTATCTATTGCTCTACTTTTTTTCCTCCCAGTTACCATTTTGCTAAATTTTCCTTGACAAGGATTGCATCATGCCACAGGCCTCCATTGAATACCCTTGTGTTTCCCACTTACTAGCGATTACAGCGTCCAGACTGGCCATCTCTGAAGTTGTGCCTGGAGTTTATTAACAGCCCATCAATTAACAACCAGAGGCTTTTGGTCTTTGTCGTTGTCTCTGTTATCCTGTGTCTATCAGTTTTATGGCTCTGTTTGTTTATTGTTTCATCTTCCACTTATTCACCCTATTCCTTTGTTTATTCCTCTCAGTTTACTTATTATCCTCGTTGCACTGGATGGTCTTTGATCGAATAATCTTAATGAAGCAGATTTTCATTTGTTTCCTTTTTTACACAAATATTTAAATATGGTGATCAGTAGCACTGAACTTTCTCTACAGTAAGTATTTATGAAATAAAATGCTTTTTTTTTTTTTTATTGCAAATAGGTACATGGCACCTGAAGTTCTAGATGATTCCATAAATATGAAACATTTTGAGTCATTTAAACGAGCAGACATCTATGCAATGGGATTAGTGTTTTGGGAAATAGCTCGACGGTGTTCAATTGGTGGTATGTGGTAATCTATACAAAATTGAATGTACTAAAGGAACTACAAGTAACTTACAGAACCTGAATTTGTTTGAGTAAAGTTTGCTTTAAGAATGGTGCCAGGTAGCAGCCAGTATGTCTCAGACTTTCTAACTGTTAGTCCTGTAAATGATGACTAGTTTATTTGACCTATTTGTAAATTGATGAACCATACCTGTTGAAGAAAATAGGAAATATCCTTGTCCGTATTAATTTTTTTCTAAAACCTTTACATAGAGGGGAGGAAAGAGTAACGTTAAATGTCCTTGACAGCAAGGGGCAAACACTGCAACTAAGGACCAGCTAGAATGTGTTCAGATAACATCTATACCTTATTTGAAATAAAACATGCCTTTATAAATCATATGCTTCCAAGAAGTGTGTCTTTAGTATAGCATATGAACGATTTGACATAGCTTCTATCTTTTTCAAATATATAAATTTCAAAATTAAAAATTCTTCAAGTGTAATGTAAACACTCCTGTGATATGGTCAAGGATTTTTTTTTTAATTTATTTATTAGTCATTGTAATGTAATTCTTAAAAATGAAAACCAAAAAAGAAAATGCTAAGGTACTTGATAAGGAACACAGAAAAAAGTGAAGGATATGTAATTTTGTATTAGCTAAATAAAGCTATTTTAAACCTATTACAGGAATCCATGAAGATTACCAGTTGCCATACTATGACCTCGTTCCTTCAGATCCTTCAGTTGAAGAAATGAGGAAAGTTGTGTGTGAGCAGAAGTTAAGGCCCAATATTCCAAACAGATGGCAGAGCTGTGAGGTATTAACTAACCTTGCTAAAGCTGCTTTAACGGACACTAGAGCTTTTATTGATTTCAGTGGCTTAAAAATTGTGCTTGTGGTTGAAGGGAGAAGGGTTACTTCTAGGAGAACTTAATTTTGTTCTGATCATTGTGGCTTTATTGAATGTTATTGATTCTTGATTATACATTGATATTTAATGTAATTTCACAAAACATAATAGCTAAACCTGTGTGGAAGATTCTAGGATCCCTTCCTGTGAAGCGTGGGTGACACTAATGTAAATTAAAGCTAGTCTGAATTATATTATACAGGAAGTATCATTGCAAATAAATTGTGCAAGTGGCAATTTAGTGCCTCTGGCTGGGATTGACTTAACTTTCTTCATAGTAGCCTGTATGATGCTGTGTTTTGGATTTCTGAGCAAAACAGTTTGATAGCACACCCATATTTTAGCTATTGCTGAACAATGCTTACACAGCTTCAAGGCTTACTCCATTTCTCACTCTGCTCCTGCTACTGCTGGGTAGGCTGTGAGTAGACAAGAGGCTGAGAGGGAACACAACTGGGACAGCTGACCCAAATTGATCAGAGAGGTATTCCATATTATGCAACATCATGCTCAGCAATAAAACTGGGGAGGGGGTAGTTTTCCAGGGGTTGCTGTTGCTCAGGAATTGGCTGGGCATCAGTTGGGTGGTAGTCAGCTATTGGTTTTGTATCAGTTGGTTTTCTTTGTTTTGGCTTGATTATTTTTTTTTTTTCCCCCTCCCCCTTTGCCTATTAAACTGTCTTTATCTGAGCCCATAAGTTTTCTTACTTTTGCCCTCCTGAGTCTCTCTGCCACTCCACTGTGGGGGTGTGAGTGAGTGGCTGTGTGGGGCTTAGCTGCCTAATGGGGTTAACCCACAACAGGGGTAGTAAAGACACATAAGCTAATCAGGTCTGTGCCGGTTGTCTTATAACTAGGATGGCTGCCTCTTTCAAGAAGTGGACTTGCTAGTTTCAGCTCAGTACTCTGCCAGCACAGCAGTGCTGCTTGTTGGGGCACAAATGGTATCTTGATCCGTGCTGCCTCATGTGAATGCTCACTTGGAACTAACTCACTCAGGGATCTTTGCCCTATCATTGTGTAGTAAATGAATTTCCTACGGATTAGCCGAAATAGCAAATCCCTTCAGGAGTTTCTATCCAAAACTGTAGTGGCCATAGTACTTTGTGTGTCTCAGGAATTGTACTGTATGTATTTGCTGAAAGGTGAACATAGTTATTAGGGAGCTGAGACTCTAGCAAGTCAAAGACTTAGAACTGGAGTGTGCATGTAGCAACCACTCCTGATCATGCATCTGCAGAAGTGCTTACCTGATTCTGGGGTGAGTTCACTATGCTGGAAGTCACAGCACAGGCGGTAGTATACAGAGTAGCGAATTCTTGCCTTTCCAGCCAACTTTGTTCAGATTGCTTGCTCTAGGAACCCAACTAGGGCTAGAACCAATGCTTTCTGATTCAGACCTTCGGAAAATAGCTGTGGTATGCTATAGTAGGAGTCAGAGAATGATGAGATATGATGTACTTCAGATGGAAGAGGGAGCTGGGTTGTGCCATGTGTGAAATGCCTGAGATAAGAGATTGGGCAAGAGAATGCAGGTAGGAGAGAAAAGTGATGATACACACCAACAGACTGTAGAGTCATCTTTTAAATGCTGTCATTCCAATCCTGCAAACTTACTTAGCAGCTCAATGTAATACTGCTTTGAGTGTAAAATCTTGAAATGTAGAGGTATTAGTTTATTTCATTTTTAGTTTTTATGTTGTTTGCGTTGTTACTTGTGTAGTAGCATTTACAGATGTCAAAGAATGGCTTTTTAAAGATAAAACTACTCCAAAAATTATCAGTCTCATTACAGAGTTTAAGCTGAAGAAGCAGCTGATAAACCTCTGAATTGCTATACATTGAACTAACCACTTAAAAAACAGTCTGTGACTGAAGGAAGTAATTGAGTGCATTCCCAGCTACACAGTACTTCTGTGCTAATACAGAGTACCTCCTGTTTTATTACTGCTTTTCAACTGAAGGTACAATAAAGAGTGTATTTTTGCCTAATGCAAAATTTCAGAAAACAGACAGGCTACTAATTTTTCACTAAAATGTTTTTGTGTGGGCTGAAATTGTACTGAAAAGTATTGGTTCTGCTCTACAGTATTTTAAAGAATTTTATTTTTCTGTAAATAAAGAATTTGAGTTTTTTATACAGCATACTTCCATGAAGCTGTAGTACTAGTAATAGACTTCAGAAAAGCATGAAGAGGCTAACGCAGAACAGAGGTTATGTGAGCTACATTAGAACTGCAGTATATGTAATTACTTGTCCTTCCTTCGCAGGTGTTACGAGTAATGGCGAAAATTATGCGAGAATGCTGGTATGCCAATGGAGCTGCAAGGCTGACAGCTTTGCGCATTAAGAAAACATTATCGCAACTCAGTCAGCAGGAGGGGATAAAGATGTAATCCTGGATTTGCTACCGAAGAATACTGTAAAAATCCGTATCTGCGCCAGAGTGGCGTGTTAAGAAGGTTTATTGTTCTACCTCATTGGGGGAACAGAAGGATATTGCTGCCTTTTAGTACTTCATAGGAACGTAACTTATTAGGATTTTTGTGGACATGCTAAACAGTTGTGTTGGGTCCTTTCTGTGCACTATGAACTTCTTTCCCAGGTTACTTACGAAACATTGTGTAGTCTAGCTTTATTTTTACTAACCTGTAATTTTTTATTTGGAAAGTTGATAGCTGGTTCTAGCTTCTAGTTAACTGTGCTAAACATAGAAGGTCACTTTTAAAATGGAACTAGTTCCCTATATTGTTCTAAAGTGCGTTGATGGCTCTTGAAGCAACTTTATTCCTGGCTGGTACATTGACCATTCTGAATCACTGTCACAGTTCTTTGATTCAGACTGTGAATGTACTGTTGGAGTACGCTTTGTTAGCTATTAAGGTAGTATATCTTTTGGACTCTTACCTTGATTTACAAATTGGCCTCATTCAGTTGTGGGAACATAATTTATGCAACTATACTTTATACATGATTACTGTTTTTTTTTCCACTTTTTCAGAACGTTACATTGCCTTCAAAGTAGATTGTATTATGCCAGTAAGTGCCACTTTTGAGTCTTTTAATGCGAAACAGTAGGAGCATACGAAGCCTATGGTACTTTTGGTTTAAAAAATACAAGGTAAAAATCAACTGCTCCTTTGCCTAAGATCTAGTTCACATTCTTTTCAGCAAATGAGTACATAACGCATGGAATACCTTCAATTTTACCAAAATCTGACTCTTTAAGCCACTGTAGGAGTTTTAAATAGTGTAAGCTAGTTAATTCACTGTCATATTTTGTAATTGTCAAGTCATGAGTCATAATTTTTTTTTTAATCAAATGGTACTTCTAATAATGCTTGAAGTACCTATACTTCAGAAAAGTAGCAAGAGTAGTAATATGTTCTTAAGTGAGATTTTGCTCCATTAAATCAAATATGGAAAGCGTATTTTCTGTGCAGTTCTGCAGAGTCTTAAGGCTCAAAGAACACTATTTGCAATTAAACAGGATTAAGTGCACCTGTAATTACGGAGAAGTTATTTGGGCTTTTGTACTAGAAAGTTCAAAGCTGCTTATAAGTTTTATGTGTATATATTTTGTGCGTGCCTCATACACAGAAAGTGGTGATCTACAGAAAGTGGTGAGTTGCAGGTCTTTGGATACAAATACCAGAGGATTCCAGCAATCCTCTTCGTGGTTACAAGAACAAAGCTTGTGGTGGCTTGTGTTGTCGCAAGAATATGCATGGCTTTAGTCAAAATTTGACTGAGATTTTAAGGGTATCACAAGTTTTTTTGCAAACTTGTTTAGAAATTGAATTTCTTCCTGCCCAAATGTACAATTTCTGGAGGGGACTGGGGGAATTAATAGGGAAAATTCTCTTTAAAAAACTGCTGTTACGAGCATATATTTTTAACTGCAGTTTTAGGAAGAGTCCAGTTGACCTTTTGTTGCATTAATGCCCAAAACACTCAGTACTATTTCAGTATGTAAATGTGCCTGGTAGTTAATATGTCACCTAACCTCCTCCTTTCCAGAACACATCAGTATCCATTCTGTTGTGCAACACACACTGCAACCTTAAACGCTGCTTCCTTTTTGTTCTTCAGCACACAGTCCACTGAGAGTTTTTCACCATGCTAGTAGCAGTGGCAGGGTGGTTGCTAACAGAAGCATGGTTGAGATGCTGTTCTGTGGTCTGTGATATACAGTGGTTAAAACAGTAAGATGGATGAGTCCGAGCAAGAAGAGACTATATAGGTGACATAAGATTTAGCCAAGATAAGCTTTAGCACTTTGCTAACACTTGTGTATTTCCAAATTCTTAGTGGTTGCTTGAAGATGGGTTTAAATGATGTGGGAATTACAGACCTTCAGAGGTTGAACTGCAAATAATGCTTTATTTGACCCCCTTATGGATGAGTTTTTAACTCATACTGCAAGATGGCATCCAGAAGAGGAAAACATAAGAGAAGTTCTTAGAAATCAATTGTTTAAACATATGCACGGCTGTCATACTCAATTTTGTTTGGCATTATCTGACCAATCAGCCTTAGGTGCTTCAGGCCTCTGTCAATCAAAACTGGATCAAAAATGACTTCATGTAGGTATTTTAAATAAAGTATGCATTTGTGCTAATGGACAGCTATGTACCACAGAGTTTTTCAATTAACTGCTCAAAAAAAAAATTATTGAATATAACTAAACTCTGAAGTCTGTCTCCTTGGCGTGCCTCTTTTAACAAGTTCTATGTATCTAGACAAATATTTAAAGAAAACAGGTCAACACTGAATTAGCACTTGCTATATGCCCATACTAATTTCAGAGGCTTCATATGTAAACAATTTATTAACTTTCTAAATTTTGAGTTTTTCGTAGGCATACCTGGGTCTTTACCATCAATAGAAACGGTATACTTCATACCGTAGAATCACCAGGCTACTGGCATGCTTAAGATATTTGTAGTAATCTTGATGGTAACATGACAGAGCTTCCAATATAATTCATCAAATAATTTCATCAGTGGCTTTTTTTAGCACCTACAAAACCTTGTCACCATAACATTTAGTTTCCTATAATACAAGGAACAGTTCTGTTGGATTTAAAAGACAATCTACAGCAGCTGAACATAATCATGGCATGCACATTATTCAGTCAGCTGTACAGTGGTTCGTTACATCTGTCTCTCATCTCAATGACCTACTAGTTTTTATTCTCTTGAATTGCTAGCAACTGTTCAAACATTGTTGTAATTTTTTGCTTTGTGATAGAAGCTTGCAAAAAGAAAGCACAGGAAGGGTGCTTGATACAGTGTGTGACATTAGGAATGTTGTTTTGGGACAACCTTATTATTCGTATTGGAATGTAGAACAGTAAAATTCTGGATAGAGCTATGTGTATACTCAGTTCTGACAACACAACTTCAAGCTTTGTTCTTCTTTTCCATTATATAAAACTGAACACCTTTTACAAAGGCTGTGTCTGTATATATTATGTAACTTTAAATGTTACCTGTGTAAGATCATATCTTATCTATATGGACACAGGTACACATAGATATTTTTTAAATTAAGATTGTAATATCACCAGATCTGCTTTTGGAAATCCGGGGGACCAAAATATTTTAGCATTCAAAATATTAATTTTGTATCATTTCAAGTATATACCAAAACAGTTTCTGATGAATACCGATGCAAATGTTTATTGTAAATATTACAAACATTATACATTCACTTATGTTTTGTGGATTTAATCAATTTGACATTTTAGTAGCATTGAAGCCTCAGTTTGGTTTACAGACTTCTGACCGCGTGGATATGGACATGGAGAATAAAGAGCATTGGAAATGGTCTGATGCTGAAAAGCCCAAAATGTTTTGGTTTTGGAGTGCTGGAATTCTTCAGTGACCTTTCAACCTTAAAAGCTGGAATTCTGGGATGCTTTTCAAGCTGACTTTCCCAGTATGACACACTGTCACCCACCAGTGGTTCCACTTCTAAGAAAGACTTTTGTATATAGGGTAAAGACATTGGGATTGACTCTATGGGGACATGAAGGTGTCAAGTGACATAAGAGGCTATTTTTTTTTTTTTCAGTGATGGTTCTGAGTCTGATTGCCATGAAATTCACGTTTTAGTTAGTTCCTTGTTTATACTGTGCCATTGAAGTGAGTGCAAGGTGTTAATCATTTTGTATTTTAAAAAAACCTTCACCATATCAGTTGCTTTAAACTCAGATTACCTCTTAAAAGACCAAGGTACATTTACCTCATGTGTATATAATGTTTAATATTTTCCAGAACATTCTCCAGGTTTGCAGTTACAAGTTTCTAGAAATATGGGTATTACTCAATTTACAACTTCAGCGGTACTAAATGTATTATCTGGTGCCCCCAAACACTTTAATTTTCTGTATTTTATTGTATTAGCAAGTTTGCTGCTTCGTCACTGTAGCACCTGCCCTTACATAGCTGTGTGGATACTGCCTTGTAAATTTTACTTTTTGGATGATTTGAGGATCCTGTACAGATGAACGTCACTTTTTTAAAACTTACAAAATTGTGCATTTCCCTTACATTTCTGAAAATATATATTGTATTTGTAGAGTATACATTTCAGTGGATTGTAAATAGGACAGTAGAAGAGTGGATGCTTATGTTAAGTGCTAACACTACAGTAGAGAGATCAAAGCAGTGAAAATAAATAACTTTTTTCAAAATGTTTGAGTTTTCTTTCAGAGGAAGAAATTGGAGGTAGGTATGGCTTTGGGTGTCATGTTCTTACCTGGAAAAATGAGGGTTTATTGTGAGTTCCTTTCCTCAGAGGGAATTTCTGCTGGTATAAAAATGATAAGGGGCTTGCTAACACTGATACAATCCATCTCATGTATGCTATACAAATAAGGATAAAAGTGCCTGATCTTCCCTGTATCCTACAGTAATGTTTGAATAAGTACCTTGCTGGTGTCTCTGATCTCGGACAAAATAACTAATGACAATGTGTTCCTTCTCCCTGTTTACATTTACATAGAAGTGAAAGCTGCTGAGGATTTCGGATTACTTGAACAGCTGACCTCAATGCATTACAGAACAGCAAGTAAAATCAACTTGTTTTGGAGTGGATTGTTTCTGTGCAAAACTAAATTTTAGGCTGGTGTTACATTTTTGAAAGAAGATGAAGATGTAGACAGAACAAAAAAAAAAAAATTACACCTTGCCCTTCCTTATCTTTATCTTCATCCATTAAATTTGGTGTGGCTGCGCCCATCAGCAGTGATGACATAGGTCACATTCTGGAATCGGGTGCCCTCCTGGGGTTTCAGATGGAGAACTAAGCATATATTGCTGTGGAACACAGTAGTCCATGTGATTTCAGGTGGGTTGGAAAGGCTTACTTATCTCAGAGGCAGCAGAGGGCACAGCACTCATCTATGCTTTCTATGGAGAAGACACAGGGAGACTCTTCTGAGAAATGTGCAGCAGAAAGGACAAGGGCTCTGATGGCAAAAGGAAAACACTGGGAAGGTGCTTAAGCACAAGAATAGATTGCTCAGAGCCAATTATGGACTGTTCTTTCTTAAGGACTTTCAGAACTTGACTGAATGAGATTCTGAGCAACATGGTTTAGTTAGATTGCTCATAGAGGGCACAGGGCATGGACAGATGTCAGGCTCTGTTGTCCACCAAAACTGGGACAGCTAGCAGTGGGAATATAGGCTCAGTCTCCCTGAAGAACCTGGTGAAGACACAGCAGAGGACTTTGATTGTGTTTGTCCACATCTGAAAATTCTTGTGACTGTTGCCTGTTATCTTAAAGATGAGTGTGTTGCCACCAGTCTGAGCTCATCTGGCATACTGAGAGTTTGTAGTAGGCCAAGGACAAAGGAGTCACTGTGGTGAAACCTAGAAAGTTATGACACCGAGAAAGTAATCACAATGACAGAATGGTTGGGGTTGGAAGAGACCTCTGGAGATCATCTGGTCCAACCCACCTGCCAAAGCAGGTTCATCTAGAGCAGATTGCACAGGTATGTATTCGGATGGGTTTTGAATGTCTCCAAGGAAATGACAGATCACTGGAACAAGCTGCCCAGAGAGGTTGTGGACGCTCTCATCCTCCCCATGTTGCCTTTTGTTGGCTGGTGAACATGCTTGGAGTTGATAGATTGTTCAAATAGCAGATGTCACCTGTAACAAACATTAACAGCAATAAAGCTTGAATGCCTAATAAATTTGTTAAGTGGGCAATGAACGTATAGTTCCACACTTGTGAGACAGGAGAAAGGATGGTGTGGCCCTTTCCAATGGCTCACTAAGGGCCTACAGTTCAGAAAGCAAGTTAGTGGTGTAGCTTTCATTTGAACAGCTTCCAACCACACGTTTAAGGGGGTTGTTCAGTCAAGAGGGCCAGGTTAAGTATGATTTGAAATGAAATCCTAACATGTAATGTAGATGAAGGACACCTAGTATTAGCTGTTCTAATCTATCCATTCTGATCGCTCTGCATTGCCTACTGGTGTAGACATACACAGTTACTTGTTTTGCGTGAATATTCGCGGCTGCATTCTGCAGCTGAAAATATTTAAAAAATATTTTTAAAAGAAAGAATTTCTGCTGAAAGGAGTATATTCAGTACACTTAAATTAAAACCAGACAGTTTATTTAGACCATTTGAAACCTGGCTCAAGTTAAAGAAACTTATTTAATATGTGGTTCAACAGATAAATGTTTAAGTTCTAGTGTTCTTCATGTCACATCAGTCTCATTTTTAGAAGCTGAATGGCAGCTTGGCTCTTTTTTCATCCAGTGGATCTTCTCTGGTGGGAATGATTACACTGGTATTTTTGTGTTGCATTTTTTGTCTCTTTAGTATTGTATGGAGAAAGACAATTCCAGCTTGCTCCCTCTTTTTTAGCTAATGCAAAATTCTGCTTGCTGGCTTGTGTGTTGAGTCACAGAAGAGATGGCACCAGCTGCATTTCCTGCTTAGTGTGAAAAATCCATTTGGAAGGTTGGGGGAGAGTTGGTTTGGTTTAGTTCATTTGAAAAAGTAAACTTTTTCTGCAGTTTCATGAGCGTCTGTCTTGCTTTTCTTCCACCATGTCTCTTGGAGACTTTCTTAATAAGCAGCTGTTTATCATAAACTTTATCCCAATAGTAGGTTTCCCTCTCCTTCCACTCCTACATTTGTTGTTGATTGGTTTCAATTTGCATCAGCAGTTGCATTATAAAAGGACCCCTTGGCATAAAAAACAATGCTTTTTCTTTAAATAGAATGTAATTTTTAAAAGCCTATTCTCCTAGTCCCACCTCTTTTTTCTCCAGGCCTTTTCAACCCAAAGGAATCATTAGGCTCCACTTTCCAGCTGCCGTGAATCTAACTGCTGCTCGCAGTGTTGGACATTTGGTTGAGAGCAGGTAGCGTAGTCAAAAACTGACACTGCTCTGCGTCTGTTTCAGGACCAAATCTGTCCTCATGTATGACAGCCCTCTAAAAATACACTATATTGCCTCGGTGATAGCCATAAAGCCATGAGTCAGGGTTGCTCGTCTGCTTGCAAGTGGGAGTGCCTGTTCAGGCTGGGCTATCCATCTGCTTGGAGGCGAGAAAGAATTTTCACTGACCATTCATGACATGAGCTTCCCTACTTGTGCACCCCTTCACACAGAACACAGGGGATTGCTTTTGCTTTGACCCCTTACTGCTTGAAATCTACGAAAGGAAACCCTGTTATGTACTTGGTATTTGCAGAATGAGATGTCTCTGTTAATAGCGACTGTGACTCCAGTATCCTTAATGTTCCAAATCCCTTCTAGATTTTTATGTGTAGAGTACTTAAAAAGTATACAGTGAAACAGAGCGAACTTGAATGCTTCATTTCTTCTGTATTATTTTTTTCAGGTTGAAATAAGTTGAAATTGGAAGATTTCAATGGCTGACTTACAGAAGTAGACTTCTGTAATGATTTGTGATATCATCCTTGGAAATATCTAAACACCAGCTAGATATAAATTCTTTAATGAAATTGTTTGGAAGAACAAGGAAGGAGAGTTACAAGGCTAGAGATCATTCAGTGTTTTCTCCAGTGAAAGGATCATTATGATGTTATCCCCCATTTAACTGTAAAAAGATACAAAGCTGTTCTGATTGGCGTTCTTAAAACTATGCTTTAAAGAGTACTTTGTTTACAACAGCCCTTAAGGAAACCAAGAAGGTAGAAAAATAATCAAATCAAAAGAACAGCGATGGCACTTTGAAGTACTAGCTCATTAGCTTCAATATATATTGACATGAGTTTCCTTCAGTGTCCATCCCTTAGACATGCTTAAGAAGGCAGATCTGCCCTGAGGTAAATATAAAACCTATGAGATACTACAGTCTTTATAGATCTAAATTAGTTTGAGTTTCTCATTTGGAGGTTGATGAAGTCTTAGGTTACATGGTGACTCCACTCCTGAGCTTCCATATTTGTTCAGAAAGCTAGGAGATTTTTAAAAGAAAATTGGAGATTTTTTTTTTATGCATTCCTGAGAGTTTAAGTTGCATCCACGTGACTTACGTAAGTGGTACTGCAAAAACTAGGTGGACTGCCCAAGGCATAAGCAGACATGCACTTGTGAAGCAGCAGTCATGGTCAAGGAGCTTCCAGGACCAGCTGCGTTACTGATTCCTAAGACACAACCGCTCAAGCAGTGCTCTAGTCACTGAAGTTTTCATATGGTTTGGTGTATTTGTTTTTCGTTTATAGTCTTAAGCACTATTGGAGGTGATTTATATAGGTCAAAGTTCAGGAAGCTGTTGTTTTTCAAAATTATCTGTTTACTATGTCTAAGCTGGAGTATAGTAACTTTATACATGATTATATACGTTTTACATATGTGCGGCTGATTAGGTTATTAATCAGTCCCTCAAATACAGATTTGTGTGCTTTTTCTGGCTCCCTGGCAGCTTCTTATCAACTGTCTCACTAGATGGATCCTGACACTCAGGAAGCAGGAACTCTTAAGTCTTAGCAGTGTGAGTGATTGTGGGCCTGAAAGAGGTGGCCAAGCTGAAGGGACATTAGCTCATCCCGTTTTCCAAGGAAATACTTGGAACAATTGATGGAAGAAATTCAAGCTGATTCTCAAGCAAAGTTGCTCCTGCCAGGGCCTACTCAAAGAAATGTATTGGAAAATTTCCATAAAAGCAAGGAAAGGGTATTTAAAATCAGAGACAACTACAGAGAGGAAAGGATGTGAGATAGCTGGCCATTGCTTGGTGATGCTTAGTCACAATTTAGTATGGATTGGTGGCTTTTTACCCAGACAAATATCTCCAATACCCTATTCAAAACAGCACTGAGACAGTGACACACTGAGAAATGAAGTAATCTTCCTTGAAGAAGGCTTGGAAGTTATCTGACGAGCTAAAAATAATTATAGAAAGAAAAACATGATAGCAAGGAACATAATGCAGGTATTTTTGAAGCTCTCAATAAAGAAATGCCTGTGCAAGACCACAAACACGATCTTATGCACTAAAAGTTCAAAAGATGTGAAAATGAAAAATTAAATCGAGGATAAAAAATCAGGGATAAGAAAGTGAGAAAAAGAAACCAAGTTGTATTGCTAGCAGCTCTCATGCCATCTGTGCATATGAGGAGGTGCTAGACAGAATTTTGCTGATGCATCCTATTTTGAAGGCAATGTTGAAGGTAACACAAGTATTGTGTTGGCTGTACTGTTATTTTTGTTCCTTCGTATAGAAAATCATCCCAGAATCAGTTTGTTTTCATATGGAATTTGAACAACAACAACAAGAAGACCCCAAAACATGGAGCATTGTGATCTAGGCAGCTAGAACACTGAGATACGGACAAAGCACAGCTCTCCGGTAGAGAAAAGGGGAGTGAAACGATAACCACTGAAGGAAAATACAATCCTTACATAGGAGGAAAACAGTGATTCTTTTTATGTATCAGCCATATCCAGTATAGTGAAAGAACATAAAGCAAGCTGGAGAATACTCATGTAATAGATTATGTTTCTGCTGTGAATAAAGGGGATGTTACCCTTGATATTTCCATTCTGCAAGTGCATCTTGCTGACGGCTTAGGGGAGCCAGAAAAAGCAGTGAGCTTTGGCATCCTAGTCTGTGATGAGGTTTCTTCCCTTGCTTTCAGTGGAAAAGCGAATGATAGCTTCACCTAGCAGCAAGTACTACTGGGCAGCTCTAACCTTTCTGTTAGCAAACACAGCCCGTGTTTTAGTCTCCCACTGAATGCTCCAAGTCACCCTGCAGTTACATAAGGACCATAGTTAATTCACGTGGCACAAATACAATTGTACCCAAGTAGCATATTAAGGGTTGAGAAGACCATAGCTGTGTAGGTAGGACAGAGATTCGTTGCTGTCAGGAGAACTCCAGCGTTGCTAATGTTTCCAAACTGCCCACATTGTACGTTCCTGGATGGAAAGAGTAGGTTTTTCCATTCCAGTGTGGTTTTATGCATGTGCGGTCATGTCATGCTGTAGTTAGCAAAGCTACACTTGGATCTTTTGGGAAGGTGGAGCTTTTTCTGCCAGGAGCTCTACAAATACTAGTGTTTTCCCTACGTCTAGAATACAGTAGTCTCCCACCTAGTTCCAGGAGTCCACGAATTATAATACATTGAGAAATGGAAAATTATTTTTCAGAAACAGTTGTGTTTCACTCACAGTCCCCTAGGTTCAGCTGCAGGCATGCCTGATACTTCTTACATATCTTTGCTCTTGTCTTACAAGTCACCATTTTGTAAATAACATGGCCATCCAGGATATTTTAATACATTCAAGTTCATTACTGAAGTGTTCTTCAAAAGCTAACTCTGGTATTTCACTGTGACAGGAGGGTGTCTGGATTCTCTTTCCATTTTCAGACATTCTTTTTCCACTGTTTTGTACAGTTTGAGTTCACTTACAGAATTTAAGTACCTAAGTTATACATCTAGAGCAGGTTCAGTTGCCTAAACAAAGGCTGCTATAATTATGTCCTGGGATATCTCACACATTTACTTGAAACAGCTGAAACAACACAAAAGCGATGGAGACACACACCTTGCTGCATTGAAAACTGGCATGCACCGGAGTGTCTAAAATGACATTAACAGTTGTATTTAGACTAAAACCTGTCCTTGAAGTGGGATGATGTGAATGTGTGTGTGTGTGTGTGTGTGAGATTATGTACATAGGTATCCGAAGACTGTAAAGATAGCAACCGGACTTCTTGTAATTGTAATAGAAGTTTATCAGTTTAGGTTTTAGTTATTGTTTTGTTTACTTCACAGGCACTTCATTTTTTTCTGTTTGAGAAAATGCCTAAGATGAGCCCAATGTTGTCATTATTGTGTATGCTTGCTTAACAATGTCAATTCCTGTTCATTACAACAAGAAACCAACCTTTTCTGATCTGCTGCTCTGTATATTATCTACCTTTGATTGTATGCTGCTCTGTGTGTTTACTTCACAAGTTGAAATAAAAATAGTAGACTGTGCAATATCATTCTTTTTTTTAAACAAAGATTAACTTGGGGGTCTCTTTTAGCTTCATTTTAGTAGTAAAATATTCTCTGCTTTGAAGATCAGTTTGGGACAGACGTGACTGGTCAGAAACAGAGCAGCGGGAAAAAGCTTTGCATTTGTTTTGTTTTCCTTTAAGAGAAAAGGAAATATACTTCCATGGATGCACTGGACAGAATGACCCTTTGAAATAAGACTTCTGTCTGGAACAGTAGGCCTATCCTATGGGGAGAGCAAATCTACAGATCAGAAGATTACTTTCACCTTACCCGTGATTAGAGTGATGCTGTTAAGTTGCTCTTGTGCAAGGAAGAGCTGCTGATGTTCAATGTGAATATTTATATAAGCAATGTAAGAAGGACATCATACTATTAGAGTGTGTCCAGAGGATGGAGGTCATGGCACCAAGCCCATCACAGTTCAAGGAGCATCTGGACAATGCTCTTAGGCATATAGTTTTTAGGTAGTCCTGCAAGGAGCAGGGAGACGATCCTGATGGGTCCCTTCCAACTCGAGATGTTCTATGATTCTGCTTGTGGTACTCTTCTTAAGCATAAGCACAAAAAGAGAGGAGTGAGAAGCAAGGTTAAAGACCCTCTGTGTTCCGGTATCTTACAAATATCGGTAGTGTTTTAGTTGTTTTCATTCTGTAGAGCTAGTTAGGGCTAAGTTTGTATTAGAAGATACAAGATAAAACCCATTTGTAATTTAATCAGTCAATTTTTTTTCCGCAGCTGAAGCTGTTAAATCCATGCTATTTGAATGCATTTGTGAAGTGAGTTCACGTGATTGTCAGAATTGCTGCTTGGTTTGGCAGCATTTTGCTTCAGTGATCCTGAATGGCAACACGTATGTTTTCCAGAAAAGGTATTTTATCATTCTGGAATATGGAAAAACAACATGAAGGACTGTACCCTCAATAATTCAGGTTGTTTCATGTTGTTATGTAAATCTCGATAGTTGGAATATAAATGAAGAGCCATTACTAACACGGTATGAGTGTTTCAATTTCTATTGTTCTGATTAATGTATTTAATAAACAGATTAGTAAATATGAAACTACTTTTCATTTGCTTGTTGCGTAATTACAAATCTATCTGGATATGGCAAACATTTTGACATGGTTACTATATGATTTCTTGCTTTCATGCTGTTGAAGTTTTTTGGTATTTTGGATTCTGCAACTGACCGTGCTATTTAGATAAAAATGGGACACTTCCTTGCCAAAAAGCCTTACCTACAAAGATGCAGAACTATTCTGTGCAGGGGATCACAAGCATTCAGTTCTTGTAAAGTATTTTTATTAGTCTCAGTCTGGTTCTGCATTGCACTATATAGGCTTGAAGTTTGTAATTTCCCACACTCAGCTTTGTATGTGTCTTATTTACTGATATTTAAAAAAAAAAGTTTATAGAGAAGGAGGACTCACGTAACTGGCCAAGAAATCAAGGTCTGGCTAAAAACCTTTTTCCTTTCTTTCCTTTTTTTTTTTTTT